>JBBPTV010000373.1:0-17108 GCA_038094275.1 Tubosaeta brunneosetosa | reverse complement strand
GAGAGGATCTCGAACTTGCCTTTACGGTTTCGAGGAAGGGTGCCATCGTGGTTGTATCGCTGGATGCAACGAGGGTCGCGTCTGGCGCAATCGCTTGCCGAATTGAGTCTGAATGTCGGCTACGCTTGCTCTTATGATTGAATGCCAGCTTGGCAAGGATCCCATTACACGGTTTGTCTGCATCATGTAGGCAGCTCAGTATTCCAAATACCTGGCCGGGCCTCTCCTGACATCACTCCCCGACATGTCGTTCAGAGACAACGTTACTGTAATTTTCTGATCGGTGGCAGACACAGACCTTGGCTGGAAAGCGATCATCCAAACCGCTCGAGGGAGCGACAGGGAAGGCGCTGCTGGGGGAACAAAAGTAGAACTTCATCTATTGAAAGGAATGACCATGTGAAATCTGAAAGTATCACTCAGGTCCGCATCGTCCCAAGGGGGTTGGAAACTTCTGCGCTTCGCGGGCGGAGAATCTATGGGTGGTACTCGAGAGTGCGCAATCACCTTTTGCCCTGGTTTCCGCCGATCAAGTACCTTTCCGCCGCCAGCTCCGTTGTGTGAATGTCGTCGGCATGTTTCAAGCCGAGGAATGAATGGACCTTACGCTACGTCATCCACATTCCAATGCTGTGACGTCACCATACTTGGGGACCATATATATAGGGACCCGTCGTCGTACATCCTCGTTCCCATTCTTCGCCCTTCCTTTATCTCTGCTCCTCCTAATTACTACGCTTGCGCACGTTTTCCTTCTGTGTGAGCGCTCCCTAGTGTAGTCCGCTGCCAGACGGACTTTCACTTTTTTTTTGAATGTGACTAAGCGGTCAAGCGCAGCACTCAACCCTGGGCTGCAGCTGCCGCTCCCAGCAACAACAACACAATCGCAGCGGTATCGGTATCGGTCCGTTCGACTAACCCGACAACGAGCTCAGCTACCTCGCCGATCTCGCCGACCTCTTTGACACCGTAAATCCCACCAGTGACGCAGACCTGTACGACGACAAGCCAACGAACTCGAACGTGCACGCCCGCGTCTAGCACACATCAAAACTTCTTGGCGTCGCGCTGCCACATTACAAACACCACTCCATCGCCGGGTACCAAAGGACAAAAACCACACACACTCGAGCCGGGCGAAGTCACGCAGGACGGTGGCTTAGTTGCTCGCAGTATTTTTACCACCGGGATGTCGACGCAGCTGACCAGGGGAGGAGGGTCGCGAACGTCGGGAGGTCAGTTGTGATTGGCTGCGCTCTCGTTCGCTGACTTCACGACCGAACTTGGCCGCCTAGTAACCGGGCACCCGACTTGCGCCTCAAAACGCTCGGCGGATCGCATCGAGCCTCCCGCGAATGGGTCATCGAGGTTCAGACTCACAATGCCCTCCTGGTCAACGATGCTTCCTTCGTCAACGACGCCAGCCTCCGATGCCATTTCGAGGCCAATACAATAAGGAACAAACCTTCGAACGCCTTATCCCGGATGCGAACCCCCGAAAATGGATCGAGAAGATCAAGCGACTCGACGAGAAGCGGTTGCGCGAACAAATCGAGTTTTTGCTGCGACGGACTACACTAGGGAGCGCTCACACAGGAGTTGAACGTATGCAAGCGTAGTAATTAGGACGAGAAGAGAGGGAAGAATGAGAATGTAGCGTAAGGGCGGAGAGGTAGAAGGGTCGTTCTTATTTTGGTTATTGCCTACGTGTTTCTGTCAATCAGAACGCTTTGAGTGACAGCAGACCAAGAGCTGGAACGTTGTCGGGCGATAACCAGTTGCGGATTAGGTATCCTCTAGTGTGACTCCGGATCTGCAGGAAGCGAAGTGAGACGCGACCTCCGTCAACACTGGTTTACCCATGGTGTTATCGACCACCGACGGTTGCTGCGATGATCACCTCATCGCAGCTTGCGAAATCCCTCAACAATGATTGGATCGCTTGTATCATCGAAAGCGCCGGAAAATTCCGCGGTTTTCTCGGACAAACCGCTTGCGTGAAATGTAGCAGCGAAACTGCAACGAGGTCAGTCACACTGCTTTTATCACGTAGCGACACCCTCTCGACATGTTCTTGCTCGGGGAACTCACGCACGGCATGCGTTTGATGCCGTGTATCGTACCTGATAAGTACAACGACCTCCCAGGAACTGATCTGGAACAACAATGACAAGGTCGCCGATCAGCAAAGCAAAGCATGACACGTTCCCAACGTGGTAGCCTCTCGCTCAGTGCGTTACTCTTTTAGATTGCGCAACAGCCTCTAAGGTGTAGGCAACAGGTCTCGAAAAAGGTGAGCCCGCGGGCCTTGGTTGCACCAAAATGATCTTCCTAGCTGTATTCAAATTATCTCCATCAGTTCGTCCTTGCCACGTTCTCCTGCAAATGCTGTGGCGAACAGAACTCCGTAGGGCGCGGACTTGTTTCAGGGACGATACCATATCCCCATGGGGGCATTTTGACATCAAAACGAACCTGCAGATCATGTAAGTGGTTCGACTTGGCACATCGGGTCTTTGTTTTCCTCAAGGGGATCAACCCACCAGGGAAAGAATCCTCGTGGCTTATTTTGCGCGGATGGCAAGGGCACAGGCTATTATTGTGTTATCACTGATGACGGCGAACATTTCCCGAGAATCCATCCTGTGTTGATCGATATAAGCGGAGAACAAGCTAGGGATCGGTGCCAAGACGGTCTCACTCCCCTTTAAGCCTCGTGTGCTAGATATGGACGCCTATTTTTTGGCTACCGGGTTCTCCGGTATGGATGAGCGCGGCACCTTGCCAACGACACCTGAAAGCTCCCACTCTCCGGGAGACGGTGTCTATCTGATATCCGAGCCGCCTGCGTGGAAAAACGCCTTCTCTGGTGTCCTCAGACGTCCAACGATCTGGACGCACTCAAGAGTTCCGAACCAACCCACAGGACTATCCACCCGTCTTTCCTGTAGAGTCACCGGCTACAGCTGGTCCGACATCGCCACAGCACACTCGGCCGCCTAGCGCGAAGAGTTCAGGCTACACTGGCCTACTTTTACCAAAAACTTCATCATCTTGCGGTGGGTTATCTTTTGGGTTTATACCTTGTCCAGCCATAGTGTAACTTTTTTCTGTCTCTAGGAAGACCCACCAGCTGTTAGCGCCACCCATGTAGCGTTTGTGCACTCATCTTTACGTCTGGTCTTCGATGCAGGTCTCTCCCAGCCCAGGTGTACGTCGCCTTTTGGTTCCATTTGAGAATATGTGTTGGGTTCTAGCGGCTACCGAGTCCTACATCTATACCCACCCGTGGAAGTGAAGATTGGAGGTTCATTCGGGAAATGTAAATCATCATGCTGCATTTATTGCTGAATGACACGATAGCCGGGGTTCGCAGGAGTCCGCTGATCGATCCTTGGGCTTCAAGGTGTAGACACGGTGTAAGTGATATCACAATGTCGGGCTCATGGGCGAGTTTCAGGAAGAGGGCAGGCAGCAAGACAAGGGCGCCCACAAGATCCTTTCGACCGTGCAAAGCGACGTGTATTCCTTTGGTGGTAGCATGTTCCAAGCCCTTTCTTTCCCGGGTGCCTGATGCTGAGGTCGTGGTTGCTCGCTCCTTCGGACAGGTCTTGACCAGGAAACGGCCGTACCATCATCTTTCTCGTGACCGGCTGGTGGTGCTGGCCGTATCGCGGGGAGACCATCCGAAACGACTCGTGTCGACTGCGGTCGTGACGGACGATCAATGGGCGATTATGATGCAATGTGGGTCTTTTGTCGCGAAGGACTGTCCGTCAGATGCGGACATGATGGTGTTTGTGCACGGGCAGTTGCGCGAGTTGACGTTGCAGATGCCCACGCTCGGGCACGGGGAGAAGGATAGTGCGGGATAGTTGTGCTCGTACTACAAGGGTGGCCGGGGAGCTTTTGATTTCTTGGCATTTGGACTGATTAGGACATGATTATTGGTGTCGTGGTCAGGTCATGGTTTATTTTTATTTTTCTTTCATTGATCCCTGTGTCGCATTCCCTTTTGGTTGTTATACATGGATAGCCATCGTAACGACGTACGGTCGAAGGCAAAAAAATATGGACTTCGAAGGCCATTCATAAGTTGACAAGCCCCAGAGCCACGCCGTACCCTCTGTCCTTGTATACCTTTCGGAGCTGGCCAACGATGGTGTTGAGTCCGTGCAACCATTTGTCGAGTGCGGCGCTGACTTGCTCGCCAGCCACGGACGCACCCCCATCCGGATCCGCAGCGAGCTTGTCGTAAAAGTCTATGCGGCACGGACATGCCTTCACAGCGAGCTAGCGCGAGGACCGCGGGCGTCAGCCGCCAGACGCCAGGCGCACACGCGACCCACATACGGCGAACATACCATGGACGACGAAGTTGTGGTGTTTTCTCAGGCTCCCTTCGTACCCCTTTGTGAACGCGGGGCCGAGCTCGACCGTGGGCTCGCTCTGCGCGGCGTGGAGCGCCTAGTGGGTGAAGGACAGGTCGCGGAGGAGCTACAGGAGGCGTTCGGTCGCGGTCTGCTTCTTCTCCGCCTTTTCGTTCAGGGTCAGGAGCTCGAGCGTGGCGGATCGGGCGAGGTCAGCGAGGTAGTGAGTGCGGACTTTCTGGGAGAGGAGGTGAGTGGGGTGGGGTAGTCAACATCCCGTGGCAAAAGGGCATGGTGTCTTGGCGGGTACAGTGTCTCAACATCGTACCCGTAACCCCCATACCATTGCATCAAAACCCGCCCGCAGTGTTACCCGTACCCGTGGAGAACCCTAATCGCATCGGGGGGACGTACGGTGATGTTGCCGTCGATGTCGCTCACGACGGGCGCGAACGCGGGGTTTTGGAGCAGTTCTGTCGGTGTGGTGTACGGGACGGATTAGTCTGGATCGGAGGCGATCGGTGGCAGTGTGCGCACTGAGCAGGCGGACGACGCCAACTGGGGCTTCGAGGAAAGTGAGGGTATCGATGCCTTGTTCTGAGATCGGAACATCAGCAAAGGACTAGAGACCCGTCAATAGCTAAAGGATTGAAGAGGATCTTGAACCTGCCTTTACGGTTTCGAGGAAAGGTGCCATCGTGGTTGTATTGCGTCTGGAGGTCACGTGTACATGCCGCGATCCGGATGAGGCGGACCGTTAAGTAAGGTATCGCTTGCCGATTTGAATTGAATGTTGGCTGCACTGGGTGAACTACCCATTCGAAAAGTTTGGCAAGCGATGGAACTTGGATCTCAAAGATTCTCACTACGTAACTCGTCCGCAGCATGTATATCGATCTAGAAACAATTCTGCGTTATTACATTGTATTCCGGGCTTTCAGGTACCTATCGGTTCCAGTTGACTCTGGATTTCACGGACATACACTCAAAATATGACTTTGTCAATTTGGGATGGTGGAATCCAAGAAGGTGTGTGGTCAAACCACGAACTGAAAGTCTGAAAGCGTCTTTTGGCCAGGCTTGATAAATACCGTAAAACCTCCGGTACGCCTTCCGACATCATTCTGCAACTTTCTTTCCGAAACAACGCTGATTTTCTGATCGGTGGCAGAGGCAGACCTCGGCTGGAAAACGATCGGTTATCGAGTGAGCGCCTAAAGGGAAGGTGCTGCAGGTACGCCATCATGCAGCAAATGCGATTTTAAACCGGCAACGGACCATTTCCAAATTCACGGGTGGAGAACAAGATATCGAATTCGCGGCTCCAGGGTTGTCTTGAAGTGATGAACTAGAGTGCATGTACAGCCTTGATGGTGCAACGAGCTGAGGTTGGAAATGTTGCTTGATGACCTCGGCTCATGTCTGGCTGCCTCTGGGATGCTTTTCATAGACTCTCTGTCAAGACCCACCGGGGGATCGCAGGGAAAGCATAGGAACCGAGATCGAGCTGGTATTGCCACTGAGGAACAACATGCTTTTTCATTCCTTGAAGAGGCACAGGCCAAAGGATGGCATCGGCTCCTGGAGTTGAAGTGAAACATCTTTGAAACATCCGACAAGGATGGTCAGAAAAGAAAACAGCTCACAGGGGTGCCCATCCTGGAGAGGCTCTTCCATAGTAGAATAAGCGTCCCTTGGGTGTTGGTGACCTCTGTGCTCCCCAGGTAGAGAATCTAGGGGTGATCCTGTGTCTGGTACTTGCGAGTGCGCACTGGTACTACACTGTCCTTTTGATGGACGAGGATGAAGCTTCGGAGACTGCGCAGTCGATTTTTTCCCGGGTATTCGATCTCCCTTTCTGCTGTGTGAGAACCAAGTGTTTCTTGTTTCGTCGGCATGGTTGACAACTCACAAGCCGAAGAGGGAACCGGGATACAAAGTGATTCCCCGTCCGCAGGCTAATTTGAGGGATGCATGGCATCTGGCTCGATTGATTTTGGGACGGATTACGGCGTCGATCCTGCCAGAGGGTCTTATGACATTGCTTTCCCTTCGCTGCCACATCCGAAGCCACCGTATCCCCCAGTGACTCCGGATTTGCAGGAAGCGAGGCAAGACGCGACCTCGGTTTACCCCATTATCCATGGTGTTACCGACCACCGACGGCTACTGCGGTGGTTGCCTAACCGCAGCCACCTGGAGGTTTTGCGAGATAATGATTGGATCGCTTGTATGATTAAAGGCGCCGGAAAATTCCGCGATTTTTTCGGACAAACCGCTTGCGTGAAATGTAGCAGCGGAACTGCAATGAGGTCAGTCACACTGCTTTCATCACGCAGCGACGCCCTTCTCGATATGATCTTGCTCGGGAAACTCACGCACGGCATGTGTTTGATGTCGTGTATCGTCAGACAATCACGATCAGATGCAACGACCCCAGGACCCGTTCTAGAACGACAACGACAAGGTCGCCGATCGACAAAATAACTTACTACGGCACCGTCCAGAACCTGGTGGCCTCTCGCCCAGTGCACTACTATTTTGGATTGCGCGATAGCCTCTGACGTGTAGGCACCAACTCTCGAAAAGGGACCTTTTGGGTGTGGGCCTTCACATCACCTGGCACTGATGCCCACTTCCTGCGGGGCTTGGATGCAGCAACATGATCTTCCTAGCTGTGTATTCAAATTATCTCCATCAGTTCGTCCTTGTCACCTTCGCCTGCAAGATGCTGTGACGAACAGAACTCCCTAGGGCACGGACTCGTTTCAGGGACGATACCATATCCCCATGGGGGCATTTTGACATCGAAATGAACCTGCAGATCATGTGAGTGGTTCGACTTGGCACATCGGGTCCTTATTTTTCTCAAGGGGATCGATCCACCGGGGGAAAAATCCTCGCGGGTTGTTTTGCGCGGATGACAAGGGCACAGGTTATTGTATTATCGCTGATGACGGCGGACATCTCCAGAGAATACATCCTGTGTTGATCAGTATAGGCGGAGAACAAGCCAGGGATCGTTTCCAAGACGGTCTTACTCCCCACGCCCCGTGAGTGCTGGATATGTACGCCTATCTTTTGGCTACCGGGTTCTCAGTATGGATGAGCGCAGCACCTTGCCAACGACACCTGAAATCCCCCACCCTCCCGGAGGCGGTGTCTATTTGATGTCCGAACCGTATGCGTGGAAAAACGCCTTCTGTGAGAGGGTGTCCTCAGACGTCGAACGACGCCGCGACGCTGTTCTTCCGGACGCACTCAAAAGTTCCGAACCGACCCATAGGACTATCCACCCGTCTTTCCTGTGGAGTCGGCTACACCTGGTCCAACACCGCCACCACCCACTCGGCCGCCTAGCGCTCAGAGGCTACGGGAGGTGCCGTCCATGGTCTCTCAAACATGACCGGTGACCAGTCATGCCATCATCAGGATCACATACCGTTTGGGCACCTTGGCTTGGCATTCCTACCATGCTGCGTCGTCACATCTGTCACTTTATCCAAGCGCGACACGCGACCCAAACGCGGAGGACCCGACGTACTTGTGTGGTACGTGCACAGGAAAGCGAAACACCTTTCACAGCTATGTCCCCTCGTGTGACGGACTCGGACCACACGAAAAAAAAACCTGGACCCTACTGCACGAGATAGGCATAGTAGAGTGGGAAACCGGACATAACCGAGAAACAAGCGCGTAGCGGCCTTCAACGCCCCGAGGCAGTCGGATATTGTTTCTTGACCGAAATCCAGGCGATACCTGGATGAAATTTTCGGAACCGACCTCGGCGCACGACGTCGCTAGCAGGAGCTCCCCTTCATTTTTCTCTCACAAATGTCCAGAACAAGTCGACATGTATATATAGCGTCCAATGGCCCAACTTGCAGAACAGCCTTTGCCTTCAAGCTGACGGAGAGCCGGGAGCTGTGAGTGTGCTGCGAACACATCGATATCACAGTCCACAGCCGTAAAATACATACGGAATATTCGAGCATGCTCGGAAAACAAATCAACACGCGGTATGAAATACAATGGAGTAAACCATCTGGCCACTTCAGCGCCTGGAGCATCTAATAAATGACCGAGGCACCGTCTGTCCCTCGTGTGACAATAAGTACAAGGGATCCGGGAGGAAAGGAACTTTAAAATTTATCCATCCATATCATACACACATACATGTCCTGTTCCCCTCCTCGAAAACACCTTGCCACATATTCCGCATTGCCACCGCAGCAGCCCCAAGTGGACTGCCAATAGGTGTCGAATGAGGCTCCCACGTTGCATAGGCGGCGCACGACACGAATGCCAAAGACATTCGACAGTGGCCTTGTCGTTGCCTCGAATACCATGGACGAGACGATAGTGTGTGCAGGCATCTTTTGCGTCGGGGGGGAGGGGTGCACCACAGACAAAGGAGGGATTGTCTTCAGAGACCCAGTAGCAGGTAGGTTGAGGTGGGGGAGGAACCGAAGATGGCGCCTGCACAGATGTGGATGCATATGTAGGTGGTGCATCCATGAATGTGGGAATGGGCGAGACACTGGGGATGTCGTTGAGAAACGGCGAAAGAAATTCATCCCTTGAGAACAATCAATCAGTGTCACTCGCGCCGGTCAAGCCAACGGACGTGATCACATCTGTGGGATGGGTGAAATACATACAGCGTATCAGGAGTATAATGGAAGTGATGGTGATCGGCGGATGTGCTCGATGATGGATCGTTCTGGTTCATGCTTCTGGGATAGATGTTCCTTTCGTCGGATAAATGGCAGAGATGTCACATAGGGTTTTTAAGTGCATCACTCCCTGCAAAGCGCGTCGAAGTTTCCTTTCGCTATGATCCGAGAGTTCAAGGTCAGCGATCCGTTGCGCAGCACCGCGAGCACTTCCTGAGCACAAAATTCAGTCATCCCCAGATCCCCGTTGGAACAGCCTTCAGCACGCACCGAGCTGCCAACCAGCAAGTCATTTAGTCTGCGATGTTCGTGTGACAGGCACTTACTAGACAGTTGGGAAAGATCACAATAGAATTATTTGGAGCACATGTGCCCACTGCCATAACACCACAGATCTGGTCATCACAGGACAAGATTTTCAGCGCCGTAACGAAACTATGCATCATTATCAACGCCGAGACACTACATTTAGAAAATCCATCGTAAGCCAACGTATCACGTCTTACAACAGCTAGACCCTACGGTATGAAATGGCTCGTACCTCTGATCAAGGTTGCCATGTCCTAAGTTAGGAAGCTTACACTCTTTGATTTGTCAGCGTCGTACCCATGGAGAAGTGATCTTCCAGTGCTATCCGTATCATCTTACGGCCCGAAAAAGATGGTGTTGGATCAAGCAATTTAATAAGGCTGCGTTAGAGCACCCCCCCACAGCCATACAATTATGATGATCAGTTGGTC
The DNA here is from genome assembly GCA_038094275.1 of Tubosaeta brunneosetosa. NCBI lineage: Eukaryota > Fungi > Basidiomycota > Agaricomycetes > Boletales > Boletaceae > Tubosaeta > Tubosaeta brunneosetosa. The sequence continues at coordinate 7,322 of JBBPTV010000373.1, read as the reverse complement.
AAAGGCATAGGAACGAAGCAGGGCCATACCGTATCAGTTCTTCCATGGCTCGCCCCTCGTGTGCGGCCAACTGCCGTAAAGCGACACCCCACGTTGTACTGTTCCCCTTCAGGAGGCACTATCGCGAACCTAAATCCGCATGAACGTGCGAATCGGACATACCCGATCTCGCGTGCTGAATCAACATAGACCTGATACGGTGAAATGATGAAACATTTCAGGCTGGGGCTGAGGACATAGCAACGACTTGCCTTCCATTTCGGAGATTGATATTGCGCGTCTACTAGTGGGTAGATCTAAGCTGTGTGTTTAAACGAGAAAATGTCGATGAACCGCCGAAAATCCAGTCTGCGTCCCGCCGTGCGTGGCTGAATGACGCTGTGCGTGTACAACCTAGCCGCGCGAGTATGTAACTGCCGTCTAGGGTTGGAGATGGACTGAATACAGCATCAACCCTTGTCCGCGGCGCGGGCGTGGGACTCCGTTGGGTCTTGTCGTTTGCATCACCCGAGCCACAGCGCTGGCGCGGGTCGACAACGTGGACGGGGATGCAGCCCCATCATATCGCCATCTCCGCTTGTGTCACCGATGTTCGTTACGTGAGAAGTGGAGGGGAGCATGACATCTGAGTAAGTATGCTGTAGTCAGTGTCGCGTCGACTGCCAAGAAAGTGGGCATGAAATTCCGTGCCGAATATTGTTGTATTTCATGCATCTGGTTCGACCTGGAACAGTGATGGCGTCACGGAAGAATGAGAAATGTCAAGTTCTACTCAGCCCGCGAGTGTTGAAACAAACTTTTCCTGTGTTTGTCTCGGGCAATTGTTTACTTGACGACAACGCTCGAGCTTGAACAAGAAGTTCTTTGGATGCGGCGATAGTAGGACTCAATCATCAATGAACTTTGTTCCTTATTACGTAACTTCTAGCGGTGCTTCTTTCAGTTGCGCCCAAGGCGCCAGTCCACTGGTATGTGACCTTGTCTCTTCTCAACGCGCTTCCTCAAGAAGTTTTCCCGTTGACCGTATCACAAGATTCACCATAAATGAGGTTAGCATGGGATGCACAGGGACCATCATCCTTTGTTTCCACAAGTAGGTTTCTGGGCAGCCACGATGTCGTTATATCAAGGACGCATGTCTACTTGGATCCATGTGTGCCGCATGGCTAGCCCCAAATCGACGAGGTATGTGCAAATAAAACTTTGTCTGTGTGGGCTCTGGCTCATCAATGACAGCGGTCATGTAACTTGCCCTGCACGGCGTTCACGTCCGTCGCCGACAAAATTATTGGAGCAAACTCACCGCATGAACGAAGTGCCGCTTGGACACAATGTGCAGCATTTCGGATTCGATCGTCCCGGAGAGGCGTTTGAATGGAAATTTAAAATGGGCGGCTTTGCATATGATCGATTGATCCATCGCCAACCCGAGGCCCGGCCGCTGGGTGCAACAGCAGACACTTTCTCGCCGCCAGCACATGATGGAGGCTTCGTGATGGCAACTCTCGGAGGCTTGACTAAAAACAGCGTTGACTATTGTACTTTGTGAAGAGATCCAGGATCGGACTCAGATCCGGACCGTGGGAAGACGGTCTGAATGATTTCCGACTTTACTTTTGGCGCGGCCGCCGTCTCCATTGATATCAAATATGTTGCACAAGACGAACAGGGCAATGGTACCAGCCTCAATGTTGGACTCTGCGCTGGGCGTCGGAGGCAGCGAAACCTTCAGGTCAACTTTCACATCTATCTTTCGCTTGCTGTTGCACTCATTGCATCTCCCCGCCGACGGTGTTACAGGGTGTGCTGAAGTGGTATCAAAAACTATGTTGATTTCAGTCAGCACATCTCACCAATCGGCCGCAAAAAAAGGTATACACTGGATCACTTGATCCACTCTCGACGGCGCCTTGGGTCCGTGCGGACCGCGCCGGCCAACACAGACGTACCGGATAAACTTGCATAAATCACTGCTCCGACTGCCCGTTCGATACGCACCACAAATCTTCCTCTGGCGAAGTATCTAGAAAATTATACGTCGATTAGAATTCATGGGGCTCGACCGCGCACAAATCAGGGCGAGACGAAGACCAAAAGCCCATTTTATTCTTCTCAGCCGATTCTCAATCTACTTTTCCACACTAGACCTTGAGGAATACAAATTACGATCCTGCATTTGGTTCGATACCATAGACCTTTAGCCCTCTCTGAAGAAAAGCTCGTCAATCGGATCACCACGCAGGACAAATTGGCACATACTTTGGCAGCCCATCCCGTGCCTTTTACATGATTACATCCCCATACCATCACCTCCGTCAGCTTGGGCAGGCTTGACACCACGTCGTGCATGATGAAGTCGTCCAATTCACGGCACCAGCTCAGATCCAACCAACTCACTTCTACGACGCTCTTGAGTTGTCCGAGAGACTCCGAAGAAATAGGACCCAGGCCATTCAAGTTGAGGGAAACGAGAGATGTCGCAGAGTGTGTGAGAAGGGCCGTGAATGTCGCAGTCGATAATGCACGATTGCGCGCAAGAGACACGATGCGGAGCGGTGGATTGGGTGTAAACGTGTCGCCACTATCCACCTCCATCCTACATTCGGTATCCTCCGAATCGGGTGCGAAGTAGGGGTTGTTCCAGTTTTCGAAAAAGTAGGCAACGCCTTCATCAGACAAACCCGAGAGACCTTCTAGTCTGAGTTCAGATACCACACGGGCATGTTTTCGGAGTCCATCCCCCAATACCAAATCAGTAAACCCTTCATGCCAAGAAGGGTTCAGGTTTTCTAGGGTGGAACCATGTTGTTCTAGGATTTGAAGCCAACCGTCTTCCGAAATACCGACTCCAGGGTTTGAGAGGTCGAGTAGTTTTAAAGGTGGTAAGGCACAGAGCGGTTGTACGAAGGTATCATCCAAGTGGCCAACCTCCTTCAGTTGTAATTCTTCAAGCTTGGTGCAGTGCCTTGCGAGCGACTTGGCACACTCAAGGTCAAACCGAGGGCTCTGGATTATGCGGAACGATCTTAATTCTGGCTTGGCTTTGAAAAACTCAATCCACGATTCGGAGCGCACAAGGAACGGTCCAAGGAGGTTCAAATGGGTGAGATACGGAAGGGAGTTGGAAAACGCGGTGATGACAGAACAGGTGAGACGACCACAATAGTCAAGATGCAAATGCGTCAAATTAGGATTCAAGTTCGTGAGTGTCGTCAATGCAGAAGGCGTCAAGTCTACAGCCGAGACTTGAGAATGGAAAGGGACGAGACGTGCAGTGGACTCACTAGTAGCATCGTAAAACCGAAGCGTCACGTTCCGTATATCATAGAATAACGGAGCGTTTTCGGGGGTTCTGCTCTTCACTGAGTGAGTTGTCGAAAACAAAATATTTACCACTCACAAACTCCGGTTCCGAGCCAAGGTTTTTGCAATCTCATCCATGTTGACTGTGCCAATATTGCCGAGTGCTTCAACGTCATCGATGTATTTCCCAATAAGCTACACATTGACGTCAGACCGGCACGAAACTGAAATCGGTCATGAGTCGGCACCTCGATACACAGGGAGGCCAAGGTTGGAAGACGCCGTTCTTCAAAGTTGATTACTTCACGCTTCTCACCTGCCTGTTTCTTCCTTTTCGGAACGACTGGCTTCTTGAATGGGTCAACCCCCGACGCTTTTGCACATTGGTGGCAGAGATACCCAGGAGGCGGATTCGCCGCCAAGGTATATTTCGTCTAAGGAACAGAAAAAGGGGGCGTGTCAGGTCAAATACACACCTCTGAACGATAATTACCACTGTAAATTGTTTTTCGCACCGAGCGCATGTTTCGAGACTCCCGTTGGGCGGTTTCGGACCACTGGCACCACCCATGGACCACAGGCTTTTCGAAAGGGCTGTATATTCGTCTTCTGAGGATCCTTCGTACTCCCCATCCTTTTTCGCCGTCTTCTTTGCCTTGGCTTTTGCCGCATCATTGCTCTTGCCTCTAGCACCTTTACGCTTCTTTACGGGCGTTTCTGCCTCTACCTCGTCGAGTTGATCAGACGCATAGTCTGGATTCTGGTGCGTGTATTACGCAAGGTTGCAAAGCCCAGAAGAAGGATGGACGTACTACAGTAGCAGACTGAGATCGTCTACGCCGACTTGACGAGGCTTCTGGCGTGGCCTGATTGGCCTGTTCCTCGTTCTGCACGTCATTGGGAGTTGGGGGTTGAGGTTGGTTTCTTGTGGCTGCACGGCGCGCAATCGTGGCTGGGTTAATGCCTGATTCCTAAAGTTGTCGACTTCAATGAAACCCTTCAGCACGTATACAATCTGAAAACGCACGCGGAGGAACTCTGTCAAGGCAGATGTTGGACCCCGCACATTGTTGTTCCTGCGGCTCATGTTGGAGGTGGACGTTGCTGTGAAGACGCGCTCGTAAATTAGTGTGACATTTGGCGCGATGTGTCACAAGAACAATAACGCGTTTCAGACCATCTTTGGGTAGTAGTGCTACACAGTTTATTATATCTATCTGTCTATCTATAATATCCGTGAAGAAATTCACACCGACAAGAACGTACGCATGTGAGGGCTTGCGTGACGGATCAAATGCATTGGAGTAGCCAGGCCTGGACGTTTCGTGATGGTTTGATCAGGTCACGGTCATGTGACTGAGATGCGTGCCTTCGGAGTCCACACCGAGGCGCGTTCGATTTGACGTCCAACCAGGTAGATCTAGATCAGAAGGAAAACAGTCCATCAAGCTTTCAAGGTTAGTACAACAAAGGCTGTCCTCATGAAACTAATCATCGCCACAGTTGTACCACAAATCTGAGAGGGTATATATCCTGACATCTAGACCACCGTCCGTCCGTCTAATTCACACCCGATACACCCTTCTGACATGTCCCATATTCACCAGAACGCACATACCACTAAGTCCTGGCACGCCTTCCCAGGTAACGCGCGACATACTCCCCCGCGCCATTTTGCCAGCGAATCCACACCAGTCAAAAAGAAATACGGTCCAGACCTGACTTTCACCTCCGAGGTCAAGCATTTCGATCAAGTCCGACGTCTTATTTCAAAAGAGATGACTGGTCGTTGGCTAGGCGCGATGCCCGTCTTGGACTTCTTCAAACAATTCCTCCCTTCAACTAATGTGCCACTACCAAGACTTCCCCGTAATCTATTCAAGAATGTCCCAGTTTGCGGGGCCGAAAATTCGTGCTACAAACCTTTCGTGTGTATTTCCCTTTCCTCGCGAAGATTACAGTTGTGACAATGTTGGCCTTCAGATCGAGGCAATCGAAAGATGGATGCCTCACCTCCAGGCTGTCGACACAGGTAGCAAGGAAGACACGAAGAACAAGCTGAAACTCAAGCCGGACATCTCTGTCTTCGACCGCGTCGAGGGCGTGGCACCCCCAAGCAGGACAGACTTCTCTCGAATGGAACTATGGATGGAATTCAAAACGACCGATGGGGTCGCCTTCCAGGATCCTCCTGACTCAGAGTCCCGCCAACTGTGGACCGAGAAAGGACTGTTTACTCCCGAGACCGTGGAAGGCGCCGATATCCGTGGGCAACTCGCTCATTACGCTGGCGCTCAGCACAGCCTGCAATTCCGACAGTTCTCTTTTTCTGTCCTCGTCGAAGGGGATTATTCCAGGTTCCTGCGATGGGACCCTGCAGGAGCAGTGGTGACCGCACGGTTCAACTATCGTACGGAGCCTGAGCTGATGGCCGAGTTTTTGTGGCGGTTCGATCACCTCTCTGCCGGGGAGCGCGGTCATGACGGGTCCGTTCAGCCAGCAAACCTCTCTTCGGATGTCGCCGCGCGAGTGAGGAGAAAACTAGGTATCCAGAGGCAACCCATTCTGTTATATAGGTACGAGTTACCGGGTTTGATTGGGAAGGGTTATGGCTACGGTCCTCGACCGCCCACGCAAAACCGATCGCTCGTCAGCCGATGCACGCGTTCCTTGCCTGTAGTTTGGATACCCACTTCTTCCGGCATTGGGCCATGGGGCGAAGAAAAGCTCATCTACATGAAGGATACTTGGCGATTCCTCTCGAACTCGAAGGACCTTGAAGTTATGGCGGAGCACGAGATATACGAAATACTCCATCATCACAAGACGCCAAACATTCCCGAACACGTTGCCGGTGGGGATCTCGACGGCGGCAAGACGAGGACGCAAGAGTTCGTGGACGCGCCATGGCTCTGCGTAGAACCAAACGTGTCTCCGTATCAGCACTATCGGCTTGTGCACGGTATCGTAGGACAGGCACTCTTCAAGTTCGAATGCACGAAGCAGCTTGTGACAGCTGTCTTTGATGCGTTGAAAGGTGTGGTTACTCTACTACATGCTATCAATATATTGACGCTGGACATCAAGCTCACTCGCACGCTTATGAAAATGCAAAAATACTCCATCGCGACATTAGCGCTGGAAACATCATCTTGACGGACGACGGTAGAGGGTTGTTGATAGACTGGGAGTTGGCGAAGAACGTGGAAGAGCGCAAAAGCCGGCGACCCGATCGCACAGTGTGTCATCCGCTGTCGTACCACTCTACCATGCACTGACTACCTTGTGTATGGACAGGGAACGTGGCAATTCATGTCGGCGAACCTGTTGCAGGACCCAACAAAGACGCACGAATTCCCTGACGATCTCGAGTCTTTTCTACACGTTCTGGGATGGATGACTCTGCGTTACGTGCCCGCCATCGATGCCTACGATGCAGTCGACCGAAGAAACGATTTAACTGTATTTGACGAAGTTACTGTCCGCCGAGGGCGTTCTGACCGCGGTGGAAGCTCAAAGTCTAATGCCCTTGGCGCGGGACAATATCCGTCGCGGACGTATTGTCCGAAGATAGTCACACCCCTCGTTGACCTTCTGAAGGAGTTGAGAAAGCCCTTCAGATCACTCTACGGCACATTTACGCCAACGGAAGAAGACAGAACAAGGGTTCAGGTTCCGCCGGATCACTCTGATCACCCGCTTCTTCTATTGTGGGCATCCGTCATCCAGTATGACAACGACAAAAAGTACCTCAACTCGTCTGCTTTTTTTGTCGACGCAATGAGAGCCGCCCTGGAAAGGAACGACTGGCCAACCGACGACAAGGCTGATGAAGAACTACGCATTGCTTTGGCATCTGGCGAGACAGACAACCGCGTACGGATACAGATATCTCAATTCCAGAATTCGCACACCGTGTGGGGAAACTCGCAAGGGCCGAGAGGCTCGAAGCGTGCCGCGAGTCCAGTACCAGAGTCAAGTGCGAAGCGTCGTCGTGGATCTCCTGCCACATCGCAATC
>JBBPTV010000372.1:0-24940 GCA_038094275.1 Tubosaeta brunneosetosa | reverse complement strand
TTAACCCATGACGGGCCGCACCCATACACTACCCATGGGTCATACGGGTCAGGACCCAGGAGCACATTTCGGGACATCCTTTTGACAAGAGCAAATGAGATTGTTTGTCCAACGATCTATATAGTCATCTCAGTGTAATAAAATCCTTTGCTTGCGCACAGTGAGAACCCGTAGCGGGTTTTGCCATGGATGTGGCGCTTCGCGTGTTATCTGTAAACGTTATAGCAGGCAGTCCGATTTACAAGTCAAACGCACTGTAAAACCTTCACAAAGGCACCGATGCTCTCAGTATGGCGGCATGAGCTTGGTCACGCTGAACGGTGCTATCAGCACCGTCCACGTGAAAGTACTTGGGGACTGGAAAAGTGATGCGGGGAGGACGGAGTGGCATCATGGGTGTCGCCGGAACGGAAAGAGCAGTGTATCAAATCGCGGCGCTGCAGCAAACATGGTCAGAAGCTGACACTGGGGATGTTCACTAACCCAGGCCATTTAAGTTACGCACCGAGAGAAGGATGAGGTCATCTGATCTCAGGGCTGCATAGTGAGACACCCGGAAATGCCAGGTGAGGCCACAGAACATGCCACACTGCGTCCGTATCCATCATATGTACTACGTGTCAAAGGGTAGGCGAGTCGGTGGGAGAAATTGGGGAGATCAGCAAAGAAAAGCAAGCATGCCTGACTTCGTGTGCGTTTGACAGCAGGGGGAGTGAAGGTGCAGGAAACGCAGCGAGTTGCTAGTGAGTCTAAAACTGAGGCAACTGCTGTAGTATGACGGTACGACAGCGTTCAACCGATCAAAAAGCTACGATACTGCCAGGTATTACCACTCGGTACTCAGTACCCCGACGGCTGATATATCTGCGCAGCGCAGCATGCTTACCTACGTGAAAAGGCTCGCAAGTCAATTACTTCGATCACAAGTACTCATCTATGGCTCGCTACACACGAAGAGAAATATTTAACCGCGAAACTGCGGTGATCGGTCTTTTGTTTAGTAGAGTCCGAAACACAACTCTGCAAGTGAACGCGGCAACGAGTCAAACTTGTCAAAGCAAAACCCCCGCCTCAGTGACTCACAAGTGTAGGTATGAGACCCTCAGTGACTGGCTGGTGTCGGTACACAGCAGTGCTATGTATCATCGCCAGAAGCAAGCACTACTTACACGCCAAAAAATTGATATCCGTTATTCATTTATAGTTCTACGGACGGTCACACGAGCTTTTCGGAGATCCCGGGCACCGAACGTACTCACTCAGGTGCTACCCCCTCGTAACGAGCAATAGCTGTAAGTTACTTTGGCTCCTCGGGGTGAGGTACCCGCTTTGTGTACTGCTGCGCACTCGCCTTCTTCTCCCGGTCCCATTTCTTCAATGTGTGGTCCAATCTTTCGAGCACCTCCGCGTGTGCTTTCTCCTCTTCCTCTGTAATCACTACTTTCTCTGGAAAGAACTGCATCCATAGGTCGTGCTGAAGTTTCTTCTCCCAGTACCCGCCCGGGTTGGTGTGCCCATCGATGAAATCAGCCAGACGTTTTCTATCCATCGCAGTTGGCCTCTGTTTCCGTTAGCTCTCCTGCAACGGTCGACCGTGGGTGGCCACATACTCGTTTCTCTGGGGATGCTTTTTCGTCACCATCTTTGTTTTGTTGTGTGATGAGGGAGCTCGCCACGGAGGAACCCAGAGCAGAAGAGTCCATTGTATGGGGTAGTAGTGATGGGGTTACCTTCGAAGCTAGCAGACAGGAGATGACCCTCGCGTTTTTGGCCCACGGCGCATTATTTATGCCCTTCCGGCCTGGCCTAGCGGCAAACGCATAGCTGCCCGTAGACCTTGTGCATTGTCCCTACGCTCAAAACGATCCAGAAGGAGGTGACGTACTTGGTATCCGCGCTTGTCTTTCTTTGGTCTTTGACGTTGACGTGTTGATCCCTGCTAACGCTTGGGCCGCCGGTCTCGGATGTTGATGTCTCAGCCCGACAACAGAAGGAAGAGTAACACATATGCTGTAATGGTTAGAATTGGCGGCCCTGTGTGTCGAGTTTCATATTATAGGCTCATTCGGACGTCTGTGCAAGTTGATCGCACATTGACGCCATTATAATGTCATGCGCATAAAAAGGCCCAGAAGACGATCAGTTGAATACCTAAATAGTAGGGAACAAGGAGGGAGTGTGAGGAATTGATACCATCATGGAACAGCTTACAGCTTCTGGTCGTTCGTAGCAATTAATGGAGATACAAGCACCTGAGCGTGATGTGTGACAGTATGAATGTCCACGCGTGGCTGAATATTAAACATAAGTTCGAGGTCAAAGCTTCAGGGTTGATCGTGAAAAACATTGGTAGACACGATGGGGTGCATCCGTCCACTCAAGAATAAATTGTCGATTAATGGTGAGTGAGAGAAACTAGGGGACACTCTCAATAAGTATTAAAAAACGTACAAGTATTTAAAAAAAAAACTCAATGGCACAAGGCAGAACATGACCGGGGGGGCCTCAGATCTCTCTTCTTTGGGGCAAGACGTCGGTATTGGAAACGCGAGACCCAAGCGCCGATCCCAAAGGAGACAGTGTGGTAGCATCGACCACCGCGTCAAAGGGAAATAAAGACAAACGAGTCCACCGAGTACGTCACCTCTGTGACGTTCCTTTTGGGATTGCTTTGATTGTAGGAACAATGCAAAGTCCACGAGCAGGTGTGCATATGTTCGGACCGCCAGCTTGGGCTGGAAAGATATAAATAGTGGGCCACCAGAAACTCGAAAGACATACCTTCAGCGCCTCGCTAGTGTCAAAGTAACCTCACCAATACCACTCTCATACAATGTCTTCTTCTACTGCGCAACAAAGTAACCAAAATGGCGGCAAAGCAGCTCAGGTATGTAGCTATCCGTAATCGACTGGCGATGCACGGGAAGCTGACTGAGACGGGCTTACTGCGGTGGATGGGAAATGTCAGGATCTTCATGCTCAGCGGGTGATGACGGCGGAAGAAACGGAGCGTATAGACAAGCTTTACCAACAGGTCCAGCGGATGAAGCAACAGGAAGCGGAGGAGATGTCGCGGGTGCGGCAGGAAATGGTCTTGAAGGGGAAGGTGAACCTAGTTCGACCCCAGGAGCTAAAGTGATTCGTGGCTACCGCCATCACCTGCCGTGTTGAAGACGGCAACACCCAATGGGTGAGTACATCCAGCATCGTGGTCTCGGAGATCAAGCTGAACGAATTTTCTGTTTCTGGTACGCAGCATTTCGCGTGATTGTCTGCGGGCCTGTAAATACGACTGTTATGCGAAGAATGTGATAAGTACACGGAGTTGGAATTTAACTTAGCTATATTAGACGAGATGCAATTTTTTGCAAGCGTGGCAAGCTCCTTGAGTGAAGATGATCCACTGCAGTTGGGTAGTAATTACTGCAAGGGATGCGTAGACAAATAAGATGCTAACGACCAAATTCGTCATATGTCAACATCGTCAAGCACGCCTCGAATTATGTTCTCGGACTTGCAATGGCCTTGCAACTTGATGAATAAAAATTCGTTGGCTTTCGGAATTCAATGGACCCGGCAGTTTTAAGTAGTTTATGTTGAACACGTACCACAATCGTCACTCGTCAAGGTCATGTACACTCGATTGATCGAAATGCTCCATAACACTTACATCTGGGGCATACATAGGGAAACGAATAGAAAGAGAAATGATTCGGAGATGCAGTGAGTACGTAATGCACGACCGACAAAAGCTCCAAAGGATCCGCGTTGATTGCGAATTCTCACACTCACGCAAAACGGACCTTTTCCCCTGGACGGCCTCCGGATAGCAGAACGACAGCCTGAGGAGTATGTTTATCAGGGAACTGTCGAATAGGCGTCTGGAATGTCTCTTACGTATTTCCCACTGATCTTCCACCCTGGTTCCCCTTTGTCGAGTCTCTCGGCAATCCTGTCCCCATCGTCTCCAAGGCCAACGACGACATCACTTTTAATAGTGCGCAAACTGCACACCTTCGGAGCACCCGCGGCACTAGCCATTGGGCCAATTGCAATATCAAACGGCGTGCTTGCGGGAGCGGCACAATCATATGTCAGCTTACGATGATTAAGGTCGCCCTTGAAGAAGACAAGATCGGAGCGAGAGAGATGCAGAAATAGATCTGGCGCCTCGCTATGCAAGTCCCAGTATGTGTACCCAGTGCACCAGAAGGGGTGCTGCTCGTATACCCATTTTCCGTCGCTTTCGTATTGCTGGATGAATTTACTCAGACGCCGATCATCGAACAGATAGAATGTCTGACCTTCCAACGGAGGCCGAGGCGCCTAAGGGATTCTCTCTCGGGTTCTGTTGCTTTGGGGAAGAGATGGCCGTACACCATGGTATTCAACAGCCATTCCCAGTCCTTTCGGGTGACATCCGATACAAACCACGGGTACCTTTTTCCATGGAATCTAACCTGTTTTGCTAGGCCACTCTGGATGAGGAAGTCGGCTACAAACCCATCAGTCTGTCGTGTCGACATAGATAGCTTCTGCGCGTACCATAAACACAATCGCAGTATAATTCAAATCCAGCATTGTCTAAAACAAAATCGATGCGGCCCCCAGTCTTCTCACGGAGATCTTTAAAGGTATCCCATAGCTGGTTTAAATGATTTCCCAAGATGTTCTTTTCTGTTGCGGCGAGATGATCGCCACCGGTGGACTGCAGCGACTTGATTTGCTCCTCTGTCATATTGATGAGCAACGACAGATCAGTAGAGTTACCCCACAGGCAAACTAACGAAAGTTAGTAGGATACATTTAGAAACACCGAAAGGAAAACCTTGGGTCAACTCAAGGAACATGAGTCGCTCGGCTTCGGTCTTGTCCAGATCGGAAATATTCTCGGACTGTTTGAAAGGTTCTGCGAAACGCGTAGAAAGTTCAAAAACGGCCTCTGCCGATCTGGAAAATGTGTCGCACTGCAAGCGCGGTGAGCAGACTGATTAGACGCGTTAATTTTGACTAACCTTTTGTCGATAGAAGACGTCATAGTCTTTCCAGTATTTGCTGATACTGAAACATTCGTGCAGACGACGGTACTTGTAAGCTTCTGCGAATAGCCAAGGTGCGTTCATGAAATCTTTGCCTACGAGGAAATCAGTGTCGGACGTATGAAGAACCGTTTAGTATGTACCCTGGAAGTACTTGGCGATTTCTTTATTCCAAAGGGCAACGTCACCTTCACCGTCGTCGATGATTGGCCTCAACTTGGCATTCCCGCTCAAGTCTGCCATGAGGGCGTCCATTCTCTCGAGACATTGGACGAGATCAATGATGCGGTCTTCTGCGGACTGTTCGTTGAGAGTGCGCGAAGTGTCGTCGATCGCCTTTCCGAGAATAGTAGGAAGGCGAACGCCCATGGTTGCGTGAGCAAATGAGTATTCATGATATCCGCGAAATGCGGGCCATGGCGGGTTGTTCGGGTCTACCTGGATAGTGGGTCAGTGCTGGTAAGCCAGGGTGGTGTGGCACGGACCCTGGAGGGAGTTCTTGGCCATGGTGCCTTTATATTTTTCTTGTCGGGCAGGTGGCCGAGATGAAGGGTGACTCTCGATGGGCGTGTTGAAGAGGGCGGAGCTGCAGAGTTCGCGGGTGCGGGGTGGTCTGGTGTGAGTGGTGCCATGGGTCGGTCGATGCGGTCAGAGGCAGCAGGGGAGGGAGGAAAATAGTCGGAGTGCATGTAAAAAGATGCGATCGGACCCGAATTTAAGAAAGCGATGGGGCTTTTTATACTTTTGCGAAGAAACGAGGAGAAAGTGGAGGCGATAATGCCAAGAAAGGAAGGTACATGGTCTGACGTCATTGTGATATGTTACGTGTCACGAGCTTGTCAAGGCTGCTCCCACCAGGCACTGCATGTCCCCAGACATCAAGTTCACTCCCTTTGGTATCCCATACATACTCGAGTTTGAAAACGTATCCGTAGTACCACAACAAGTGCCACCATCCCCTTCTTCCTCTTCCTCTTCCTCTTCCTTTTGCTACATCGACACTCCTCCTCCTCCCCCACACCGTCCCTCCTTTTCCTCTCTCTTCAAACGGAAAAATACACATCTTCCTACCACAGACCTCACGAAACCTCTTCCTCCGCAACCAAAACCAGACCTACCAGAGCCACATGGAATATTCATCCAATTTCCTTCTGCCCGCGCTTATCCCCAAATGACCCGCAAGCAAAGGCTTGTCCACCTCCAGCAAACCATCAGCATGGCAGTTCGCGATGCTGGGATGCGCTGCTCCCCAGGAAATACCGCTCTTCCTGGAAATCACTCCGATGATCAATCACGAGGATACAGGTCTGCGGACGCGTTGTTCTGTGGTACTTATGGTCAGATGATGACTGCACTTGAAGGTGCAGGCTTATCGGCTATCCCCTGCGCGGGAGAGAGCCTGTCAGGTCGTGGGTACACGTTCCCTTGCAACACAGCCAGCCATGAACGCAACCCTTGTTCCCCTTCCAGACACGCGCCTAGGCGCCCTCTTTGTGGCGCGCAACGATGGCGCCAGTGGTGTGCAACTCAGAAAGATCACTCTCTGGGGGTGATCGAGGCTTGTTCGATCAATCTATCAGCTGATGCCCCGTGTGCCTTATCGACATTTCATCCACCGAGCGCCGCTGGATGGCGACTATCAGTGATACACGTATTAGGTCTGCAGATCGAACCTGTGCAGACCGCAGACTAACCCAGTTTACCGAATATACCGCTGCTTCTACCATATACCCTATTTAATATGTATTGTATGTACTAGTAGCATCGTCACTGTCGGGGAAGTGGGCTTGAAAGAGGCCCCAAGATAACACTATGATAAGGAAGCTCTGACCCGAAGCGTGGAATTTACACGTTCCGTTGTTCTACGATCTGGCCCACCTGCACGATCGCAGACGTAGTACATATTTCTTTCTATCGCACTGATCTACCACCATGGCCGGCCACCAGACGAGTTCCAAGAGGGAGCTGGTCATACTTGGCGCTGGCGTTATTGGATTGACTGTAGCCTACCTGGCCGCAACAGATCCGGATCTTTCATTCGCAATCACTGTGATCGCACGAGACATGCCAGAGGATATGGACTCTCAGGCTTGGGCTAGTCCTTTCGCTGTACGCTATTCCCGAAGTCATCGGCCGCAGCCATTCATCAGTCTCTCTGAAACTAGGGCGCCAATTGGTCTCCTCTCCCAGCAGCTGCTAGCGAGCGTCGCATCTATAATTGGGAGCTGGTTTCCTTGTGAGTTAACAAAATATTGATGTGGCCACGGCGTGCTTGCTGATCCACTGGTCAAGCAATCGTTTCTGGGACATGATACCGACTGGCTTGGTCAAGGTTTGTAGTATCCCCGGCACCTGGATCAAAACTTCATGGCATTTAGAAACTACCAGCAAGGATCTTTTTCACCCAGCCTCGAGAACATTCAGATCTATGGTGGGGTAAATTAGTTCGTGAGGTGAGCCACTTGGGTATCTGGTGAGCTCCCAATTGCCATACGCCAATCAGCTCCGCAGGCTCGATCGCTCCGAGGTTCCGGAACCATACAACTGCGGCGCTGGGTTTTACACAATATCAGTGAACCCCTTCGAGTACATCCCCTGGTTGAAGTCCGAGCTGGTATCTCGTGGGGTTTCCTTTGAGCGCCGAACAGTGGGAAGCTTGACAGAGTTATGGCCAATAGTAGGACCTGAAGGCATTCTCGTGAATGCCACCTCTCTTGGTGCGCACCATAGACGCAATATTACCGTCAATAATAATCATGTCCTAGGTTCGAGATCCATCATCGGGGTACAAGATACCAAACTATATCCAATACGAGGCCAGACGGTCCTGGTGGAATCACCGGAATTACGCGAAATGCTAACCACGGAAAGTGGTGCGTATACTATGAACATGTTAGCAACCTCACTAAACGGATCAATAGACGACGGCCCCATGCAGGGTGGAGAAGCGACGTACATCATACCACGCCCTGGCGTAAAGTACACGGATACAGCTATTCTGGGAGGGACGTTTCAGACAGGAAATTGGGACACCTCCCTCGATATGGACGTGGCTCAGCGTATCTTTGAGCGCTGTGCTCGGCTTGCGCCGTCACTCAAGGACAATGAGACGAAAATTTTGAGACATTCGGTCGGACTAAGGCCAGCGAGGGACGGCGGTCCACGGGTGGAAGCAGAGATTGTCCAGTTCCCTCTCAATAGAGCTCACTCCCTTGTTCCTTGGGACCCAACAAACACCGAAGGTGGAGAGATGCGTGTTGTGCACGCGTATGGATTTGGGTGGGTGCCTATTCAAGCCTGTCAGCAAGCTTGTTGAATGTCACTTTTGTAGTCCGGCAGGGTATCAGATGTCTTGGGGAGTGGCGGCGGAGGTGTTGGCTTTGATCAAGTAGAATATAAAAGAACACGACCACGTGATGCGACGCGTCGAGTGTGTATATCCTTGTTTGCACCTGACTGCATCTTGGTGGCCAACGCCAACCATGTCCCTCAAAGATCTCGGGAAGAATGATATCTCAGAGGAAACACAGGCATTAAAGGACAGGCTAGCAAGTCGAGGTTGGCTGGGTCAAATCGCAATATCCCACTAGACTTATCCACTTATATTTTAGACACCGAATGTGCTGGACTACACACCCGGCTCATGAGACGCGAAGCGGAACTCGAGGAGTTGCGAGTGACTCTTAATGAGACTTTCTACAAGGTAGAGAGTTTTCCGGTCGATCGTGTGTTTTCCAACTGACATTCGTCAAAGCTCAGTAAGGAGGCTGAGCGAGCCCTTCAGTTGGAGGAGGAAGTTTCCACTCGGTCTTCTGAATTAAAGACGGAACGCATGTCCCTTCGAAATACGGAGCTCGCTCTGCAATCCGCCCAAGACAGACTCAAGGCCGAGGAACGCGCGAAAAGAGAACTTGAATCGACACTTGACACAGTTTCACTTCACTCTCAAACCACTAGCGCAGAACACCAGTCCGTCCAACGTGAGAAACGAGCTCTCGAGTCTCGTGTGCGCGAGTTGGAGCGCATCGTGCAGACACACGAATCGCGCCGTGTTTCGAATGTTCCTCATAGAGGTGGCAGGTCTCGTTCTTCGTCGGTCTCGAATTTCCGTCTACCCGCTGTGGAACAAGAGCTAAGCGACACCAAAGCTCAGTTGCATACCACGGAGACAAGACTTCGGACGCTGGAACAGAAGCTTTCCAAAGCCCAAGACGACTTAGTGAAAGCGGAGAACGCGCGTATCTCGATCGACAAAACGAGTCAGAAACGCATATCGGAACTCGTGTCAACCTTGGAGAGGAAGGAGGAGGAAATAGAATCATTAAAGGTAGGAGATAATACCGGTGAGAGGGAAGAAGAGTTGTTGAAGAGGATTGATGAAGATTCGGCCAAGATCGCGGCCTTGGAGAAGTTGGCTGTTGAAAGCCAAGCTAATCGCACAAGCCAGGCTAGGATTCAAAAACTCCAGGGTCAACTGAAGGCGGAATGCGAAAAGGTTCACCGCAGCGAAGAACTTCAGGGTCAATTGCTTCAGGAGAAGGAAGAGCTGGCCAGGAAATATGAAGCCTCTGAGTCCAAGATCCTCGAAGGTCACGAGTTGGTTGTGGCCCGCGAGTGCCAAATCAAAGAGTTGGAAGCTAAACACGCGTAAGCCTTACCGTTTCCTTCTCAGTTCAGCTTTCCTGAGTGTGATTTGCGATGATAGCTATCTTGTAGCTGAGCTTGAGTCCCATAGCCGCCACGTAGAACATTCTTCATCTCCAGCCCGAGGAGGAAATGTGGCTACGACGTTCACTAGCGAGTCTGCCCTAGCAGATCATATCCAAACCTTGCTGCAGGCGATCGATCGGCTGCGCGACGAGCGCGACGGGCTCAAGCGCGCACTCGAATTCTCGGAGGTTGAATACCGCATTACCACAGAAGGATTTGAGGCTCGCATCACATCCTTGACAAGAAATTTGACGGAGAGCCTTCATGCCACCGCGGCGGACAAGTCCCCGATTAACGACTGTATGGAGCGGCGAATGAAGAGCTTAACTTCGTGCGCTACCGCTTTCAGCGTGGTGATTTCCAATCTCCAAGCACACCTAGATATCTCTGAAGATCGTTTATCTATGGCTATTGCCGACCTCACTTCATCTAACTCCCAGTTACACGACGCACTAGCAGTTATCGGTAGCCAAAAGCAATTATTGACCACGAACACGCATGATCATGACGTCCTCAACAAACTTGACACAACTGCAAAGGAGCTTTCAGAGTCGAATGAGGAACGCGAGCGCCTGCGTCTCCGTTTATCTGATGTGGAAGGGGAGTTTGCTGGTTTGGTGGAGCGTGGTGGAGCTTCTGAGGCTGCGCTCGCCAACCTCAACAAGAATTACCAAGATATCGAATCAGAGCGCAACTCCCTCGCCCTTCAGGTTGCGAATCTACAGGATGACCTTACCCGTGTACAGAACGAACTGACGGACTCTCAAACTCGCTACAATGCTCTTCATGCTCAGCAACTCTCAGAAATGCCGACATCTACGGCCGTACAAGCTCTCAAGGACCGCATACAGGAACTTGAGGAGCGTATTGTGCACCAGACTGACCAAATTGGCGATTATCAACGTGACATCCGCCGATTAGAGGCTAACCTGAAACTCCACGAGGATCGTGTCGCCGAGATTGTGCCGGAATTAGAGCTTCTTGCTTCCCAAAAAGAGACGATGGTCGAAGACTGTGCCGAGGCGAGGGAGGCGAGGGATGAGGCTATCGAGAGATTGGAGGCGGCCGAAGAAGAAGCGGAGCAACTCCAACAACAGCTACAGCAGATGCAGCATACCCACGACGGAGAGTTGTCCACCATGTCATCGATAGTGGAGAACCTGGAATGCGAAAAGCAACAGATTATCGCACGTCTGGCGGACCTAGAGGCAGAGAACACGGTTTTTGAGCACGAACTGGATTCTCTCCGCCGTGATCACCAGGATCTCAGCAAACAACTGGACGATGCCGTTTCCCGCTCGTGGTCACTGGAAGTGGAAATTGCAAAGGAAAAGACGGAAATGCAGCAAGCTGTCGTTTCTGTTGCCATCATATATCGCGCTTATAAGGATTCTGCTCGGCTGCTTGAAGGATCCTACCGACATGTTGCAACCTTGGAATCGCGGTTGGCCGACCTCAGCCAGAATCTGAAGCAACATCGCGCTCTCGTCGATATCGCGGAGAAGGAAAAGCATGTTTTACTTCAGCGGTTATCAGACGTTTCTACTGCGACGGAAGGACCACAAGACGATCTGACGTCACACCAGAACGAGGTAGATCTATTACGCAACGCATTGCAAGTCAAGGAACAGGAGCTGGCGTCCACAAGACAAACACTCGAGGAAGCCGAGTCCCGCCATTCCGAAGCTGAATCGGAACTCGTTGGACGTATCGCTACGATATCGAATGGTCTACAAGCACAAGCAGGGCAAGCAGAACATACTGCTACCTTGCAAGAAGAGATTGAAAGCCTCAGAACGCAACTACAAAACTCGCTTGAAAACTTTGCCAACCTAGAAAAGCTCCATGACGAAGTTATTCACGAGTTTGCCACTACTAAAGAAGCATTCGAAGGTCAACTCGCTCGAACTGACGAACGGATACGTACTTTAGACGCCGATCACCTACAAAGTCTATCGGCCGTCGAAGC
Source organism: Tubosaeta brunneosetosa (assembly GCA_038094275.1). NCBI lineage: Eukaryota > Fungi > Basidiomycota > Agaricomycetes > Boletales > Boletaceae > Tubosaeta > Tubosaeta brunneosetosa. The sequence continues at coordinate 13,222 of JBBPTV010000372.1, read as the reverse complement.
AAATTACAGACACAACACTGATATCCTCGCCAGAAATCTTGATGACCGTGAACACGAGATGGATGAGCTACGCCAGGAACTTCGAGACGTATCCGAGGAGCACGCTCATGCAGAAGAAAACCTTCGTAGCGAACTGGAGGCTTTCAAAGCTCGATACGCTGCTTCGAGCAACCTTGAAAGGGATCTTCGGCGAACCATCGCCGACATACGTCAGCAATTGACGCAAGCAGAAACAGACACTCTTGCATTGCAAGAGGAGCGGCAGTTATTGCAGGAGGAGGTTACTGGTCTTCAGGCTGAAGTTCAGCGGTCGACGTCCTTGACCCGGTACTTGGAGAACCAGATCAGGGAAAGGCGAGTTCAGCATTTTACTCAGTCCATCCCGACTTATTGTATGGACAGTGAAGATGCACGTATGCTGCTGAAAAAAAGTTTGCAACGATCGGAGCTGAGCCTTGCTGAATCAGAAAAGGCTAGCAAAGCTGCCGAGTTCGAACTTACCCTTCAAACCACCCAGCATGAAAAAGTTGTCACAGCGCTCCGCCGTGAGATTGCATCTCTCCAGTCTGGACCCGATCTGCGGTCCGCCTTCGCTGATCTCGAGGAAAAGAACAGAGATATGGATGATCTGCTTCGTGCAAAATGTCAGGAGATCGAAGAATATGACGATCGGATCCTCGAGTGAGTTGTCGAGCACTTTGTTATGGATGCGAGCAGAACATGTCTACCCGCAGGACATTGAAAGCAAACAAAAAATTGACCAGCAGAGTAGAGTCCTTGACACGCAAAGCACAGGCGCTGCATGCGAAACTGTCTTCGATGAAAAACCAACCTCAGGAGCCCGTAACGGAAGTCCCTCCTCCGAAAAAGGCGCCTTCTGTTCCCAGTCCGCCAGTTTCCGCGCCTACGATAATCTATGCAGGAAACCATCCTGGTCCTGCGCATATTCGGGAGAGTTCAGCCCCTTCACTGACTTTGAGGGCAAAGACCCCAGAACCGCGAGCGCAGCTTGTTCTACCCGCGTCGCATACTCCAGGTGGCAAAAGTGAACTTTCAGGGTCTGAGACCTCGGCTGGGAAGAAGCGTCGTGCGCCCGATGACGACGAAAGAGACGGCGTCCCTGCTGAGGGACATTACTCCACTGACATTAATTCGCGGAATGGTCCCACTCCGCGTTTGCGACGAACACATGGACACTCTGCCGGGTTCACACCGGTGCGCGGGGCATCTTCGCGCAAATTTGCGTCGCCAGGGCGTCGCACAAACATTGTTGCAGCGCCATCTGAAATCATCACGGACGTCACCAACAGTCCGCGCGGGCCTTCGAGACAAGGTGACGCCCAACTGAAGAAAAAAGGATGGCTAGGCAAGATCAGAGGTGGGGCAGGTTCTCAACCTCCGAGTTCTCGGTTGGGCACATTTGGACAATAAATGCATCTTATCATCGTCATCATTTGTATTGTATAATGGTTTGCTTTACTTAAAGGTAAGTACTTGGCTGTACCAGTGAAGTCGCTTAAGACTCTTTCGTGGCGGTGGGAGAGTGTACCGATGGTTATTCCAATGTACCATTCCGCCTTCTCCTCCCAGAACGTGGAAATGGCATGCCCTGGCGGACAAGATCGGTGGTTCACATGAGGATTTGGTTCATCCACATCCGGGCCGAGCACCTATCGAGAATTAACATGCGCACTGCTTATTCCGCCCTTGTCCTGCATAGGTGACTGGCGGGTAGAAGGCGTGCGTGGTGGTGACTCCGCCACATCGGGTGTACTAAGCTACGCTCGGGACCTCCCGTATAGTTCCGAGTACCTTTACCCATCTGATCACTTGCACGGTGATACAGGCGGTGTCTAACGGTGCCCTAGTCCCACCCCATAAGTCATGCCCATGTGATGAATTCTGCACCACACGGACCATTCACCGGAAAATCAAATACTGGAGGCTTTCCCGAGCGCATATGGGTAGATACCAAAACACTCTCTTTCGTGGAGATGTTGATGTATTCGACAGCCGTGCGTGGTTGAGGCTATTTCCGAGCGATGCATCACTTTTGCATACGGGCTTGCGGCCCGAGAGACTGCACAAGGAATACAAATGTGAATCGGCTAAATGATAGGCTGCCATCGGAACGATCCAGTGGCACGAGACTGGCAACTATTCCTTAACCTGACTCAGGAAGAAGCCGAGATATGATCGGGGAAGCACACCACTTGCTGTAGCGACTCGGATCTCCCCGACCTTTTGTCTCGCAACTCGGAATTACCCGTCCAGTCATCGGAGAATTCCGGTGGGGCAACCAAAAACGTGAATTAGCGATCTTGCAGAATCGACGCCTCCCCGCTTCTTTTATGATCCTAATTTGGCATCCTGTATCGGACAAAGTTCTCCATGCCGCCATATTGGTCCTCAGACAGGAACTGGGGGTCGTCTCGTACGATGCTACACTCCTTGAAAGGGGCGAGTTGTCATACAATACAGCTCACATCACCGATGGCATTTGTTATTCGCCATCTTTCAGCTCCTTCACGGTGCGCTAAAACACACCTCTCGGTGACAAGAAATAGGCGCGTACACTTTTTGGCTCGTGTCATTCTCACGTAAGGGTTCTCGAGGGCGTTGCATCCGGTTACGAATATGCCAATGTCCCTAGGTATGAACTGAATTGGCGGACTGGTGTTCGCCACACGCCATAATCGGTATAGCATCGGTTTCATGTTTCCAAGGTGGTGCTTCTTGCAGAAAACGATCCGGAGTCACTGGATCGGTGATGAGTGGGCATAAAATGACACACATTTCGTCCAATGGTGATAGGTAGGTCACTAAATCCCCCCCCTCCGCTACTGCACTTACTGTTGTCCCCGGATGTCTACCCACCTTCCCATATCATTCCCCCTCAGGATCGAGGACTGCACCTGTGAGCATTCTGCTGCGTAGTATCACACAACTTGACTCCCATGAAAGTACCCAGGTCCAGATTATACGATTATTCGGACTTCCCAGTGGAATACCCAACGACGTGAGTGGTCCTGTCGACCATACTATGTCCACGGCCTCACAGCGTTCATCGATCAGCGATACCGATGCATCGGGTTTCCATAAAACAAGGAAGTGTTTGGATGATCATATGTACACCTTGCGAAAGCACCGAGCGTAATGTGGCATTGATTTAAGGATACTCAACAGTCTAATTGCCTTACACAGTTATGACTCTGATGCCAGTATGCTTGGAACTCCTCTAAGCGAGTACGCATTCATGAAATGAAACACTTTCTTGTTGCCTCACCGCGCTTCATAGCATACAGAGACCACACGACCAAAGTTCACAGAGCGCGACCAATGCGATCGTTTCTGATATGTCCCCTACGATGATGGACCAGACCCACGGTAATCATAAGGCACCTGCCCCTTATTCCGCCCACGACCCGAGTGGCACATCCAGAGATGACTATATACTCGATCCATCATCTCATCTAAACGGCCAGTCACTGGTTTATCCCGTTGGCGATGCTATTGGGACTCACTTTCTTGGGGGCCCGGAGACGAGCCCATCATTTTTACCGCTCACAAATCCTTTATTCGAGGCACATCTCCACAATCCAATCCAATCCTACAACGGGAATATACCAGAGCCTGGTACTTCGCATAGTTTTCGGATGCGTCCATCATACAGCTCATCGTTGCCTCATTTCGCCCTTACTCAACATAGTGGCTATTATCTGCTGAACCGCGACGAACTTGGTTTCTGTTATCAGCCTTTCTACAATGACTGCTCCTCGACTCTTCCATACACCAGACGCTCCGCCCAGCTCACTCATTTGCTGCCTACGCTCACTAACATCTCGGCCAATCGCCAACCATCCACCACCTTCGACACCAGTAGCTCATCAATCCACAACAAACTTGAAGAATATTCCCATCCGGTAAGCTTGTTTCTTTTTTGGTTGCATCATTTACTGATACGATACATCATCCGTCTAGGCTGCAAACGCCGATCTGTCGTCCCAGCTATGGTCCAACTCACATGTGCCGTCACTGATGGACAACTTTATGCATGTACACCCCTCCGTGGATGACCGCTTCCCAGTTTCAAGCTGCACTCCTGACACTCCAGACTTGCCGCCGTCGCAGATCTGTGAATGGCTCAAAGATGATGGTACTAAATGTGGAGAGTCGATTAGCAAACGGAACGAAGTCGCAGTGCATCTCCGAGTTGCGCACGGTATCAAGGGGAAACGAAAATATCGCACATTGTGCAGATGGTCAGGTTGCCGGTGTAGAAAATCTGCAGGCAGGATAAACCGCGAATCTATTGCACGTCATGTTTCCGAGGTCCATCTGCGTTATAAGCGCGGTTGTCAACAAGACCTTCGTACAAAGCAAAGCGGTCTCAGGTTCATCGTGATGTCATAGAGTCAGCCTACCTGGGTTCGACGAGTTGTATGCTCATTGACTATCTTCTCCTTAAATTTGTACATCCAAGTTTGATAGAACGGTGAACTCGACTCGTCATTTGGACGCCTTACCGTTGGTACCGGATTACCGACGAGGCCAAGGCGCTCCTACTTTTGGCGTGATTCTGAGTCGTGGCGTTCTCTGCAAGGACTGAAAGTGAGCAAGGGAATGCCGTACAGCACACACTTCCTGCTGGATCGCTGTCAAACGTGCAACTTGCATGCCAAGTACACAAATCGTACGCACACCGCCATCCAATCGAAAGGTGTTGGATGTTCGGGGGAGCCATGCTGCGTGAATGAAAGGGAAAAGCGTCGTACGCTCGAGGCTGAAATACTCCAGCTGTGGAGCTTCCTTGCACAAACTCGTGTCGCCAATGCCGAACAAAGAATGAGGGAGCCGAAGGTCGGCATTTCCCGATCGAGACTCGTCCACTGACACGACATGGCAACATATGACTCTCTACATCGCCAATGCAGAACGCTCGAGTCTCTCTTTGACTCCAAGCTGACTTCCTACGCACGCCTTGCATCAGCCATAGCCAGGAATCAGGACGATGTCGAGTCGTCAGGCTCGCGCGAGCGGTGGCGAGATCTGCAGAGTGAGGTGGAAGACTTGCTGGAGAAGGTGAGGAATAACCCTAACTCCCTCTCAAGGCTCACTTGGCCCCAAGCTCAGAGAAATCAATGATGCTCTCCTTGCATTATCCACGAATCCAGACTTTACCCCATCGCAGACTATGGCTAGAACAATTCAAAGACACCGTGAGGTTTACCAGGACTATGCCCGAGAATTCCAACGTACAAAGGTACCTGGATCCATGCCGTTCTTGTCCCTTTTATTTAACATGCGACCTTGCTTCAGGCGAACGTGCAGCATGCTCTCGAACAGGCGAACCTACTGACTGGGGTACGGAATGACATAGAGTGTGTTGCTTTCGCCGCACTCTCCTCCTGGTCTGACAGCTAGTAGCGCATACAAATCTTCGGCTTCCGATTCTTTATTGGCTGAACGTGGCCGAATCGATAGCTCTCATCGAATGACGGACGATATTCTAGAGTACGCCGCAGCGGCTTCTTCTCATCATGCAATACTCAGCCTTCTTTCAGACAAGCATACGAGACGAGGGCCGAATTCTCTCGTCAGAGCAGCTCATTGGCAGGCATTAACACGCGTATGGCAGGCGTCATCCGTAAGAGCTTTCTACCTTGCCTATTCTCACTACTGACCTTTACATTATAGACACGATGCCTGGGATTAATAATATATTGGCCATGATCAAGACGCGTAGGAGACGGGACGCAATCATTATTGGTGTTGTGATCGCTGTATGCTTACTGTCACTCTTAAGCTATATGTCCCGCTAGTGCTATACCTATTCTTTACAGTAATTCGGACTCGCCGTGGCTATTTATTGCATTGTATGAGCGATTGCTCATCGGGCGTGGTGGTGTCCTTCTTGGAACCTCTGCCAATTGCGTTTCAGTCTTCTCACAACACCCCAATCATCTTCTTCCAAGTCTTCTGTCCACGTTGTCTCAATCGCCCATCCCTTTATTTCAGCGACCGTTAGCACCATTTCCCAAGTACGCTCTGTACATTCCTCAACGGGGTGATAATCGGATTCAGCCAAGATCCGACCAGGAGAGCAAGCTTTAATGATAGCTCGATGATTTGCAGAACGCCCATTAATCACAGTCGACAAGGATATGTATACATTCAAATGACGTCTCTGGGTAGAATGAGAGGCCATATCGTAGAGGGCAATGCAATAGAGATCAAGTACCTCTATCGCCTTCCAAGTCTCAACACTCAACCCACAACTGTGTAAGTCGACACTGATGTGTTGCCACGTAGAGCCATGTTTCTGCTGCATCCGACTGAGGAGATCAACTGTGGCTTGGGGGGACTTGACGCTGTGAATGCTGACGTTCCTGCCCAACTCGACCGCGAGATCAATTTGGGCCTCGAGTACGGCCAACTGGTGTTCCAGGGGAACTGTGAAAGGAGTCAGCTCCCGTGGCGTGACTCCGTATTCGATGGGGACCCGAGCAGCGCGATCGAGGCCAACTTCCCCCAGCATGGCTCGCGGAATGGAAGAGAGGTTCACTCTTAGTTCTGTGAGGATGTCCGAGAGGGGTATTAGATCGGGGAGGTGGAAGAGCAGCCTCTCGAACACCTCCTGGTGCTCGGGCGTAGGTGAAAAGAGCCGCCGATAGTGCTCCTCTCTCGTGGTTCCATGGTCTATGGATACCCAATGGGAGAACCAGGGATGATAGCCTGTGGATTTGGCTGGGTTAGAGGACAGCAAGCAGAACAGTGTGCAGGTACTGACCGAAACATGGAACTACCTTGTCCGGGTATGCATTCGCTAGATCTCGCACAAGGGATTGGTCCGCAGGTCGAGAAGACATGGCACAAATCGTAATGGCGAGGTTGTCCATCGCCTGCGGGCTGATATCTGAGTCAGTGGGGTGACAGTGTACATCGACGACATGGCGGAGGACGTCGAGCGGTGGTAGAGGCATGTTGTGCGTGATCATTCGGCCTTTTTCTCTCATGCGTAGTGTTGCTCAAAGCGTTGGCCACCAGATCGGTTCTGTGACAAGGCGGCAAATGCAATGCGGTTTGGACACGTCTCCGCCTATTCATCGATGGATGAGGGATTCACTGGACCGCGATGCGTTCCATAAATCCTTGCAGGTACTTGGTGCGCGTGTGCCAGCTAATAAGACGACGAGCATACTAAAGTCTGAGCTCCTGAAGAGGTTTGTCGCCTTCATGACTACTTGCACCAGACTCACGTATTGTTGGCGCAAGGTATATTATGGATTTGCCAAAGATCAAAACAGTGGTTTGGGATCCCTCGGGGGAGCAGAACCGCAGAGTCGTTCTTTTGAGAGTCGAAGAGGCAGGTGCGGGCTACGACTCAACACGCTAGCGGCTGATTCGTCTTGCAAGTTAGCTGCGTTAACTCCAGAAACACGCTTGTTCTTGCAGGAGCAGGATGTCGAATTAGTGAAGCACAGGATCGATCTGGATTATAGCTACTGGACTGCAGGCAAGCACAATATGGCTCGACTTGGATCCGAGATTAACCGTTCCAACGTGTAGATGATATCATAAACTCCATACTCCCGGAGGACCTCTGCGATGGCTCGCCGACGGGCTTCTCCATCACCGGACATATAGGTGGGCGTATTCATGCACACCTTCATTCAGATGTTGATCATTGATTGCAAGCCCATATGAATCTCAATCAAGAGTACTTACCCTACAAACATCTTATAGGGCAAATAATTTTGGATGCAAGTCACCAGGGATAAATTATGATGTTTAGTTGACAAGAACCCCAGAAAAACCCTGCAATAAGGACTGTCGTGAATAAGCTCGAAAACATCGACACTAAATTTCGCTTCTTCAAAATGGAAGTGCTTGCCGGAGAGCCTGATTTCATTGTTGAACATGTAATCTCTATCTATTGTTTGAATGACTGCAGGTAGCACTTACCTTTCCGGGCAGCACGAGTCGGATTGTCGATTCATCTTTGATTTTTCCAAAGTTTACTGGAATTCTCGGCTGCACACGGAACACGATCGTCTTGTACAATCATTCAAGCCTGAGGATGTTGTTGCCGACGTATTTGCCGGTGTTGGCCCTTTTGCGATCCCGGCAGGAAAGAAAGGTTGTGCTGTTCTTGCGAATGACTTGAACCCGGACAGCGCGCATTGGCTTACGAAGAACATAATCACTAATCATGTATGTCTCTTACACGGGTGGGTTGCCGATACTGATGTGGTCCAGGTGTCTGACTTTGTCCGCTCAAGCTGCGAGGACGGTCGTGATTTCATCCGGAACGCTGTGATTCAAGTGCTAGAAAATCCATTCCCTGTGTATCAAGGCCCGAGGTTGAGCAGGCAGCAAAAACGGTTGCGTGAGAAGCAGTCAAGTGACGCCAAACCGGAGGCAACCGGTGCACCGGGTCCGTCGCTACGGAATCAGATCGGGCACTTCGTCATGAACCTGCCCGGCTCAGCGCTGGAATTCCTGGACGCGTTTCGGGGCATATTAATACCGCAAGGCGAGGTCGAAGGGCGATTGGGTGGAGTTTATGCCACCATGCCAATGGTGCATTGCTACTGCTTTACCCGCGAATTAGAACTGCACAAGGCTGAGGCTGACATCAGGCAGGTACGTGGCTATGTGTTGGCTATGTTGCATGTGCGGTAACGGGGATTTGCTAGAGGGCGGAGACAAAGATTGGAGCGAAGCTGGAGAGCGACGTTTCATTCCACAAGGTGCGGTCGGTTGCGCCGAACAAGGACATGTACTGTATCAGCTTCCGGCTCCCTCGCGAGGTGGCTTTTGTGTAGTGATTCTGGGCAGAAGAAGGCAATACAGTGATTATGTAATCAATATTTATCCTGCAGATCTCTTCGGTAGGACGTGCTCAAGTACCCGCTGCGCCTTGGACTTTTATTTCCCCCCCATAGATATTATACCCCCTTAGAAGTCTCCAGACGACTAATTTCTTGGATTGCAATGTCGCCGCTCTCTTCTGTTTTACCTTCCATTCATTGCGAAGCACAAACCAAGCCATCCCTCACCGGCACCGCACTCAAGACTGTTCGGAGTGCCGTCTCTGTCCCAGAGAGCGAGCTCAAACGATGGAGGCGTGTATATGATGCCAATGCAAAGGTTGTGATCAATGGTGAAAAGTGCGTCATATAGTCAAATGTATGATCACAACGTTCACCTATCCAACGCAGGTTTCTTGACGCCGAAAACTTTGTCAACGCCATCGCACCAAGTGGCGACTTGACTAAAATTGGTCGAGGACAGTTTGCCATGTTATTCCGCGTCGCCGACACCTCGAGGCGAGGCCTCGTTTCATGGGACGACTTCACAGTCTTCGAGACGCTTTTAAAACGTCCCGACGCCGATTATTGGATAGCGTTTCAGTACTTTGACGTGTGAGTCGTGCAAGAAGGGTTCCCGCCCGTGTTTGACTTTTATCTACGTACAGGGACAAATCTGGAACGATCACATTCGATGAGTTCAAGAGTGTGTTCACAGCCAATGTTGCCTTATCTTCAATACCTTTTGACTTTGACTGGTCAGTCAGCTGCCTCTGTGCGAGAACATGTTTTTACTTTTTACATCTACCCGGCAGTGATTGGATTAAATTGTACTTGGGGAAGAAGAACGGAACGCATGTGCTCGGATGTAAGTGACCCTGTGGCTCCATATTTTCGATGCTGAGTATGATCTCCACAGACAACGAGTTCACTCAATTAATGAAAGGGTTCCAGGGAGAACGAATTCGTCAAGCTTTTAAATACTTGGACGCGGATCAGGATGGCTTCATTAAACCAGAACAGTTCAAACAAATCATTCTGGTGCGTGTACGCACTATTATGGGTTGCACGGAAAGTTCATTCTTGTGACTAGGAGCTCGCGGGCCACAAATTATCAGACGCAGTGGTGGAACGCTTACCTACACTGTGCACGCTGACACCAGGAGGGCGTATAACATATTCTGAAGTAGTGGCATTCCATAATGTTGTGCGAGGTGAGTGTTATTTACGCATTCTGCTGGCCCCACTGACATCGAACGGCTTAGAAATGGATATGGTTGAGCGGTACGTGACTAAACTTGTACAAGAAGGCAAGAGCATAACAAGCTTCGTGCAGTATCATACGCGAGGCAACTGCCAAGTCCAAGGATGGTAGAATAGATCAGGCTGACTTCCTCAACCATTCCGCTGCAAGGTCACGCTACTCACTCTTCACACCCATGGAAGCCTCTATCATATTTCACTTCGCCGGAAGGGGAAACGGAGAAAAGAGACTTGCTTTGGTGGACTTTGCGCAATTATTGGATCCTCGCTGGAGACACCCATACGAGGAATTAGAAGGAAAGGTTGAGCCTCGACCTTCTCTCCTGAACGAACTCTTGCAATCCGCATACAATTTTGTCCAAGGAGGTACGATTTATGACGTCTGGAAGCGAACGTTACTGAACCGACTATAGGTATTGCAGGCGCATTTGGGGCAACAATTGTATATCCTATTGACATGGGTGAGCATACTTCATCGTTTACGTGGGCGTAATCGAGTGTGCTGAAGCATCGAGCGACAGTCAAGGTTTGTCTCATCGCTTTTGCGTGTTGGTGACTTGATTTGGAGCTCGCTTTGCTAGACCCGGTAAGGCTCGCAAGATGCTCATGATGTCACCTTTGGCTGATAGCTTTCGGACCTTAGAATACAGAATCAACGGAGTACGGTTGTCGGTCAAATGCTTTACAAGAACAGCTTAGACTGTGCTCAAAAGATCCTTCGCAACGAAGGATTTTTAGGGTTTTACCGCGGCCTTGGCCCTCAATTGATTGTGCGGATATTCACTCCATTTTTAAGAAAGCACCTGATGTCGATTACAGGGTGTTGCTCCAGAAAAAGCGATTAAACTGACCGTTAATGACCTCGTACGTGGGCGGGCGACGGATCCAGAAACTGGCCGAATCAAGTTGGGGTGGGAGTTAATTGCTGGTGGCACTGCAGGTGGCTGCCAAGTCGTGCGTACCGACTATACCGCCCGCGACTGACCGTTCTGACCCCAGCAGGTTTTCACAAATCCCCTCGAAATTGTGTATGCTCATAAACCGGTGCTTTGGATAAGCATTGACTCTGTTTTCAGGAAAATTCGATTGCAGGTCCAAGGGGAAGCTGCAAAGGTAGAAGGTGCAGTCCCAAAAGGCGCCGTGCACATCATCCGGCAATTGGGCCTTGTGGGTTTATATAAGGGAGCCACTGCATGCTTGCTTCGCGATATCCCATTCTCTGCGATATACTTCCCAGCCTACTCGCATCTCAAGAAAGACGTCTTCCAAGAGGGCTACAATGGCAAACAACTCGGATTCTTGGAGACACTCGGTGCAGCTGGCATTGCGTAAGTCGGTCTGCGCAGTTTTGTGATTTCTCAATCTAAAAGCACTTCCTCAGGGGTATGCCAGCAGCCTACTTGACGACTCCAGCAGGTAAATACACACTTTTTTTCTTTCTCTTATTGACACGTAGACAGATGTGGTGAAGACTCGCCTTCAAGTAGAAGCTCGTAAAGGCCAATCCCACTACAAGGGCGTAACCGATGCATTTGTGAAAATATGTGAGTTCAACACCCATTGGCTGAAACTAAACTTGACTGGATATCCAGATCGAGAAGAGGGCTTCAGGGCGCTGTTCAAGGGTGGTCTAGCACGCATCCTCCGAAGTAGCCCCCAGTTTGGTTTCACATTGCTTGCATATGAGTATCTGCACAAGGTACGTGAAATTATCGTCTTGGGGAAATGTATCATTCAACGAAGATCTTACAGTACCTACCAGTAAGAGGACTGGCGATGAAAATGTGTCGTTACTGATGCCATTTTACACGTGCAGTTCCCATGGGAAGAGAAACCACCACAGGTGCAGACCGCACTTACCTCACGACAAGAGGACATGTCAAGAGTTCGCGCGCGTAACGCGTTGAAGATTTTACTTGACATTCATGGCGATTTCGGACGCCGTGCCGCTAACTTCAGTCCTCCTCTCACCCGTCCAGGATCATCTAGCCTTGCGTGATACGTCTAGTCGTGTTATTCTCTTTATGCTTATGTGCTATCCTAATAACTTAGAAGCAAAACCTGACAATGGTACTATAGATCCTGTATCAAGTTCGTGTCGCCCGTACTATCCCATGATAGCTTACGTAGTGCTAACTTGGCTGTTCTCTCACTGGCACTTGTACGATTTATCAACGATGCCTTTGCGTGAAATTGAGTTCTCCCCCGACGCAGCGAAGACACTGAAGGACGCGGAGGAGAATTTCCTTGTCTTCTTCTCTTCAAGTCTCCCTGGAAGCGACTTGCCGTGGTGTCCGGTGAGTTGACACTTGACATATTGCCATAGCAACCTCTGATTCGAACATCGACAGGATTGTCAAGCTGTAGAGGATTTGATCAGAAAGACATTTAGTTCTGAGCCTCAAGCGCCGTCCGCCGTCTTGGTCTACGTTGGTCAGAGATCAGAGTAAGCATTGACACCCGATGCGAGGCAATCTCACAGTAGTGCGCGACGGCGAGGACAGATGGAAATCTCCTAACAATGTTTTTCGCAAAGAACCTTGGAAGGTTCAATCTATTCCAACTGTCATCAAGCGAGGCGATGTAGGTAATTTGTCATTTCCAGAATTTTGTAGTGACGTGCCCCGGTGCAGGATGGGAAGGAAATCGGGCGTCTACTAGTTGATGGACAGAATTCCATTTCAGACCTCCCTTCGTTCGTCCGCTAGCCATCTCAACTATTCCATATTATGCTCGCTGTGTTCGAGGCATACCGTGCAGGAATTTCCTCCGGCCGGTGTCCACGAGTCTCCGATGGAATCAGTTACCGCGACGCTGTCCAAATTTCATCCCGGTGTTTGTACCTACAGCCAGCTGCCGTAAGTCATTTCCCACCACACAAGCGTTGAGCAATACCGTCTGGTTCCTTTGCTGTGGAAGCTTGCAACAGAAAAATGTTGGTCTTACGGTACCACCTGTGCGGCAGACTCCTTGTCCATGTGGTTCGGGTAGTTGGACAGGGCAGCACGTTCCAAGTTGGCTATCAGGATCCACCCTGTGGTTCCCGTGACAGTAAGACTATTCCCCGAAGTGTTGAGCATGTAGTGGCGGCTGAGCCATCCTCTACGTCATTTCCACTCCATTCTTGTTTCTACAGGAATCGGGCC
>JBBPTV010000371.1:6569-24949 GCA_038094275.1 Tubosaeta brunneosetosa | reverse complement strand
TCTCGACGCTGGAGGCCGAGAACGTCAGTTTGACCCAGCAAGTGACGCAATTGGGCCTAGAAGTATGTATATCACACGGTCTAACTTTAATTATCTTGATCGTCTATTTCTAGTTAAGATCGCCATCAGTAGAGACTGTCAGCGAGACCGCGCATTACAAGTTATTGTTGGACCACGCATCACACCTAGAGGCCAAGCTGGCCGATAACGTGCAGGAAATCACTCGACTCAATGATACGCTCGATGAACTACGAGCTTCACGCAAGGAATTTGAGGAAGAGATCCAAGTCCGTCGTCGAAACGTTGCACTTGCAGATTATTCTCACATCACGTAGGTTGCAGCACAACAAGCGACGCAAGAACTCAAGACGCTCTTGTCGAAACGGGATGCGGATAACCTTCGAGTTCGAGAGTTGCGAGATCAGTATGGGGCTGAGTTGTCTGAGCGGAAAGCGAGGGACTCGGTCAAGCTCCAATCGATGCATGAGCTCAAGGAGCTCGCAGAGTCGCGATCGGAGCGGATATCACAGCTGCAATCAGAGGTTGCGCGACACAAGGCTAGGTTGGCGGCCATGACTGGAGACGAGGACCTCATGCGCTACTTTTTCGAGCCCAAGTCGGACGACCTTGACTATGTTCGCAATTTGAGGCAAAGGCTAGAGTGAGAGGAGGATTGTCTCTGTACTGGCCTTGCAGACTGACGCGTTTATTAGGGTGGCAGAAGCTAAATCTGCAGCGTTTGAACAGGTCTTGTCCTTACTAAACGCCGATCATCCCGATGTGGCGCAACACCTCAAGGCCGAGGCAACAGCGCGCGAAGAGCTTGCAAGGACATCGAAAGAGTTGTCGCACTACCGGTCCATCTTTGGCGACTCCTCTGCGCTGGGTACGCGTACTCTTGAGCATCAACTTGAGGCCAAGGACGGAGAGCTGCAGAAGTTGAGGCTCTTGACAGAGCAGCAGGCGCAAGCGGAGACGTCCTTGTTCGCGGAGATTGACCGACTGTCATCTTTATGGGAGGGCTTGGATCAACAGGTGAAGAAGAAGGTGTTTGACCTTGGAGTGTCCGAGGAAAGATTGCAAAAGGCAGCCCACGAGGTGCGTGTCTCGCATGGGTGAATGATAGGTGAACTGAGGATGACGGTGTCCACAGAAAGCCAAGGCGGAAAACAAGTACTTTGCGGCGATGCGCGAAAAGGAGATGGGGGAATCAGAGCGCAAGGCGATGGCGCGGCAGCTTGAGAAGCAGGGCAAGGCTGTCGAACGTGCCAGTGAGGTCGAGAAGCAACTCAACAGCCAACTCGTGCGTCCATTTGATTTCTCTTTCTCTTTCTTTTCAATGACGTTCCTGGACAGATGGACCTAGAGAAGATGAGCATCATGGGTCGCAAGACGGTTGAGAATGCGGACAAGCAGCTCAGGTTACTCGGGATGGAGCTCACCGAGTGTCAAGCACAGCTGGCAGCGGAGAAGAAGCATGCCGCGGAAGTACGTAGATGCATTTGCTCTTATCACCCGACTGATGTGATGCCTGCTAGGTTCGTGGTTTCGCGATGGAACGTGGATCTTACACGCGTAGACTGGAGTCGGCACTGAAAAGTGCCGCAGAAGAGATCTCGCGGACGAAAAAGGAGGCGGAAAAGAGGATTAAGAAGATGAGTTCGGCGGTCGTGCCTACGAACGCGAGGGAGGAAGCGCTTATGCAGGAGAACGAAGGCCTTTGGGTGGGTGCCCCTCGTTATCGGTATGCGCCGCGTTCACCGGTGTTTTTCCAGAAAATTGTCAAATGTACGACGTGCAAACAAGGCATGCGAGAGGTCGTGTTGACGAAGTGCATGCACAGTACGTTTAGCTGTGCCGTTCGCGATTGGGGCCGGTACTGACGGGTTGTGCTAGCGTTTTGCAAGCCGTGCGTGGACACGCGGATTTCGACCCGTCAACGACGCTGTCCAAATTGCAACCTGGCGTTCGCCCAGAGCGAAGTGCAGACGGTTTATTTCCAATGACCTTTCTTTTCAACCTCAACTTTAACGTCCTTATTTTCGACAAGATTAATGAGTTTGCCTTTGTTTAATGCTGGGAAGGAATGGGTAGATGTTGACGCGAGTCTTCCATGTTCTTTCCGAGGATGTCATTGTAGCGCTCTTCTCTCTTTTTCTAGTCATTTCGAGCACCGTTCCTTTTATCTCTGTTTTTATACATCTTTATAAAGTGGATGATTCGGAATTGAAGATCAACAACTTACCCCATCATATTGATTTACATGGATCCTAGTATCCGGCGAAGCGTATGAAGCGCTTCTGGAGGAGGCACATACAAAAGTGTTCGAAGCTCACCGAATGGTTTCGGAGCGCCTAGAGAAGTCCGGGGACATCCTTCTGCGACTGCTTCAACCTCCTCAAGGCCTCACTTCTCATCGTACACACCACGATGAACAGCTTGGGCTTGGAAACTTCCATCTCGGCGAACTCCGACTCGGCGGCCTAGCATGAGGGAAGCCCAGGGAAACGCCGTGTGTATCACGGGCGCTTTTCTACTCCAGTCTCTCCACCATCCACTCTTAGCAACATGGACACGTCTCCGCAGAATGTGTACGCGAAATGTCTTCCAAGTCATCGTGGATACCCCCTGTGGTGTCCAGAGCCGCCTAGTAATCTTCCGACTAGCTATCTGCAAGACGGGCTACAGATTGGAGACGTTGGCTTTGTAGACCGCGAGGGCAGATTCAATGTTCTCCTTAACATAACTTATGATCAGCATCATGCCCTCCATAAACGAAAGGCTGGTGTTGCATTTGGCTTCGATCCGATTGAGCTCGATCTTGAGCAAGAAGTCATTGTCCAATCCGATGCTGATCCTCCCGGGTGTGTTATCACTTCCCCTGGCATAGTGCTGGGTCCTCGTGATCCACAAAGGTGAGGCTTGGTCACAAACGACGTTGAAAAAAAACAGTGCTGACGCGCGGACCACAAGGGCCGGGCATTATGCATTCACGCCCACGTCCGACAAAGGTGCCATTCTGATCCTCCACGACGGCGCCACGTCTCACAGCCTTCCTCAAAACGAGCGCTTTCGCAGCCTGGCGGTGAAGCACGCGTTGGAGTGGTACAACGATGCGAAGAAGGGCTACGGCGACAGCATCAGCAACAATTCCCTGTACCTGATCACCGGGTTTCGTAAAGCGCGGTCCTGGTCTCTTGCGTCGTTCCATGATACAACCAACACAAGACCTCGAAAAATCACGGTCGTACCGCGGGAAGGCGAGGGCAACACTACCAGGAGAGACTGGGGGCATACGTTCCCTGTAGAATACCGCGATGGGCCCGGATCTGGCCCAAACGCCGAAAATCAAACTGTTTTCATAAGTGGGTTCAAGATCGCAGTGCGGGCCGATGTTCTCGGATGGCTCACTGCTGAACCGGAGGTCCTCCCGCTGCCTGCTATTCGGTCGCACAGAAACTACTGTCGTCTCGCGAAGCGTCTGATGCGGTTGTTCGATAAGAAAGGCAGTTCGGGTCGACATCAAAACGCTAGCCCAGAGGTAGCGCATGTACCCACGCTATCACCGGTTTGTATCATCAAAATTTCACCAAGTTTGATCTCAGCCACGTTTAGCCACCATTTCATCCATCGGATTTCATTAATGAATACCTGTTGAACGAGGTTTGAGGTGTCTAAATCATCGTACAACTGAGCCTTACTTTTTCTCCAGGCTCAGGACGCTCTAGTGGCAGTCACACATGACAGCGAATGGATGACTTTGATTGAGACTGTTCGTTATTATATTTTCAGTCTAGCTGTCTTTGATCCTGTTTTCCAGGGCGAAATTACCCTGGAACACCTGATGCGAAAAGATCGCCTTGAAGAACTCTTGTCGGCAAATTACTCGTTGGTCTCCCAGCCCGAAGATCGCAAGTACCCCATCCATGTGGTTGTTTGCGAGAGTCTGATTGATTTTAGTGTCTGTGTATCTTCGTAGCCAAAGGTGTGTGATTGCTCGTTAACAGCGTTAATATGCTCACCGGGCCGTAGTCTCAGCAGCAATGGCACTGGTTTAGTTCAAACTAGCGTGCAACAAAAGCATCAGTTGGAAAAACCTTGGAACTCAAAGCCACCCGCTGACAACCACGTCGTAATCACACGTATGTATCCTTTTCCTCTTGCCCTTCTGGAGAGGTGAGATCCTTAATTAACAGGTATCCGAGCTGAAGATGTTGATATTGACTTGAGTCGGATGCCCATCGGACTCTGTGTTCTCGTTGAATTTGAGGACAAGAAAAAGAAGACCGAGAACAAGCCAGTGCGCCCGAATGAAGATACATTTGAGTGGGATACTTGCATCCAATTGTGAGACAATCTCTTTGTTCTCTGGTATCATGCCACTTACAAACTTCAGACCATCTGAGCCGTCTGTCGAGATTCGACTCTCGGTCCGCGCATCCTTTGAGTTCTGTCCTATGTTGGGGGATGGCGAAAGCCTTTGCAAAACGAATATTTATGTTAGGGATTTGCTCAGAGGCGGCCACTGTAAGTATGGTGCAAGGTGGTAGTCAGTACTAAAAATCCGTACAGTGATCACGTTTTCTGCGATGAAAGGCAAACCTGCATATCCTTGTTCTTCGATTTTTATTGCTGCGAAACAACAGCTCACTTATCGCTCAGCAGCTCCTGTGGATGACGATGTGAGCGGGGAATTTTAGAAACCACCGTTTCCTCCTGACCGTGTTCTTTGATTAGCCCGAGTGGGAGACATCTTCAGAGCTTGCGCAGCTGACTGATTATGGGCACAATGCTCTACGTCGCTACCGCGACGACCCAAGAAAAGAGAACATTTCAGCCTCCATTAAACATTTCCAGTCTGCCATAAACCTTTGCCCTCCTAGCCATCTCTGTCGTTCTGCTGCACTATGCAACCTAGCCTTTGGGCATTTCAGCAGCTCTATGGTCGACGGTTCAAGCACAAGCCTCTCAACGTCTACTTGGTATTATCGAGAGGCACTCAAGTTGCGGGAACCTGGTCATCCAGATCGTCCGCTGACATTATTACGACTTGCCCAAGCTCTCCTGTATTATTACGAGAAACAGGACATCAAAGCATTTGATCCAGGTGAAATCATGGAACTCGCCATGGAGGCCCAGATGATTTCCGCCGCATCCAGCTACGAACGCAGAGCCGCAGATTTGGTACTGCAGACATGCAATATCTACAATGCTATAAGCTCCGACAGCTTGGCCAGTGTTAACGAATTGATCCCAACACTTCGTCGAGCGGTGCAAGACATTCCACGCAAATCTTTTGACAGGCTTCAGAGGGTAACCAATCTCGGTCTTGCATTGGTGCCCCGGTATCGCCTCTTCGGCGACCCCGAAAACCTTAGCGAGTCGATCATGATGTACACAGAAGCCGTGCAGTTAGCTCCTCACGTGCTGGATTCCCCATTCCACATGTTGCCTTTGAGAGAGTGGACAAAATTAAATTTGACGATTGGCTCATGGAAAGATACCTTGGCTGTTGCCACTAGTGTGAGTATCCTCCTGCCTTGGCATGCCACCATGCTTGATATTCCTTTGAATGCAGTTTATGATCCCAAGATTGGTAATCTATCGGGTCATATGTGATTGTCTGGAAGTGACTAGCCGGGTAGTGGACGCACTTGCCTGTTTTGACCAGCTGTGTAGTGAACTGGCACTGCAAATAGAGGACGAACAGGCGAGTTGGAATGAGAGTAGGTGGCAATTTGTATAACGGGCGCCATCTCCATGACTATCCTCCTCAGACTTCAGATCTCGATGTTGCACGAAGCTAGAGGTCCTCGGCGATGTCTCACTGGATACTATGCAGTATGGAGACGCCATCTCGCATTACACAACTGCACTATCGCTAAATCCTACTGCTCCGCGAGACCTACTGGGTAAGCGAAGCAGGGCACATGTGTGCAATGGGGAGTGGGAGGACGCCGTAAATGACGCAGATGAAGTACCTTGCTTCTGACTCGCTTGGTTCGCGTTTAATGGAAACTCTCCAGATGATCAATCTTGACCCATCCTCTCCGTTTGGCTACGAGAGTAAAAGCACAGCTTTACGTGGCATGGAATGTTATGTTGATGCAAGAAGTGCATTCCGGGAAATGCTTTCAAAGATGTCGCAATCCTCTGAAACTGTGTTTCGTGGTGAGAGCAATCATCTCGTACAATCTCTCTATAGACTGAATCCTGCCACCATGTGATACCAGAAAAGATTAAAGAATTAGTCCACATGACTGTCCAGGATGCCGTTCGTGACTTGCCACTGGTGCTCATCAACACGGTCACTGGTTCCCTCTGCGACAGATCAAAGTTACTGTCTGCTTTCGAAGAGACGCCAGTCTTTTCGAAGCTCGTGTCGCCCATCACCACGCCTATCAACTATGATCTTATTGAACAAGAAATCGGGAAATATCTACGCTATGCCACACTTTCGCACAGGTGGGAGGTAAATGAACCACTGTATGAGAAAGTCATCAGGACTATGGTGTATGATCTCGAGGCATCCCCCACTCACAACAAGCTCCAAATGTTTTGCAAGATCGTACGAGAGGCCGGGTTCAATTGGGCGTGGAGTGATACGTGTTGTATCAACAAAGGAGACTATATCGTACTCCAGGAGGCACTTGTCAGCATGTTCAAGTGGTATGATGGCTCGGCGATGACAATCGTCTTCCTCCTTGGAGTTGGCCGCCATGCGAAGCGTGGTGCTCTGGTGAGGAGTATATGGAATACGCGAGCATGGACGTTGCAGGAGTACCATGCATCGAAGGTGGTCCGGTTCTACACTGAAGATTGGACTCCATACTTAGGCCTCACTATCTACAACCATAAGGACTCGCTGGTGATCCGCTCGGAGATGGAAGAAGCGACGGGAATCTCTGCACAAGCCTTGATGGCACTCCATCCCGGCTTAGATGACATACGAGAGAAGCTTCGCCTGGCTTCTACACGGCAAACCACACGGGTTGAAGATGCAGCTTATTCATTGCTGGGTATATTCTCTATTTCCTTGCCAATCACATACGGCGAGGGGGACGGCGCGCTTGGACGACTCTTGGCCCAGTTACTCATGTCTTCGGGAGATACGAGCGTGCTTGCGTGGACCGGGAAATCTGGTAGCTTCAATAGCTGCCTTCCATCCAATATCACTGTGTATTCGAATCTTCCGGCTTCACACATACTACCTACCTCTGACCGTGAGGTGGGAAGACAGCACTCACTCGACCCCGCCTTGGCTGAGAAGTTATATGACCGAGTGACTGACCTGGGTGTCCCGCTGTTCATAGGATATCAAATGGTGCTACCGTGCTTGACATTCCAACTCGGACCGATGGTGGCTATTCAAAATGGCGCATCGGAACGTGCTTTCCACACAGTTGCCAGTGCACTTGGTACTGTAGAGATTCGAACGGAAGAAGATCTCTCTCAACTAGATTCACTGTACCTTGTCCATCCATGGATTGACTTTCTCCTTGACAGACACCCTGTTAGGAGCACAACGGAGATAATACCAGAGACTACTATGGGTGACGAGCAGCGAGAATTGTCATTCATTGGGTCTCCAAAGCGCATACCGAGCCTGGACACTGTGTCGCTCATCGGACTTCCTCCGACTATCTCGCGTGTGGAAAAGGAGACACGTGTCCTCCAATTCCTTGCTCGACTGCGGACACCATTTGGTGCTCTCTTGCTTACCCCTACTCGTCGGAATGTTGAAGGATACAGGAGGCTTGCTGCAGAAAGTTTGATCACCGTTCAAGTGCAGGAGCTCACGTCAGCGGTAATGGAAAAGCTGATTCAAGGTGTACACGTGTTAAATGTACTTTGATGATTCGATACGTATGCCCCTCCACGACTTTCTTGGAAGAATTCAGACGCTTCACCTTACTATTCTCGGCATGTAGTAGAACAGTATCCATTAGCATGTACGAGCTTCAAACATCCAAGCCTGGCGTCCACCAGTCATCTGTGCGCGCCACGCTTCTCTCAACTTCCCCGAGGTCTCGTGGAGCGGGAGGGTCGAACGATAGAGTAGCTGTGTAGTACTAGAAGGTTTCCACCACTAGTGCTCCCTCAGTGGTCATGACTCGCGAGCTTATCAGTCCTGTCGGCAAGTTCCGAAAACACGAGGCGAGCCGAAGGAGCAAAACGTGTGTCACGAGCGCCTTTCCACTCTAACCCTCTTCACCATCTACTATTAGTAGTATGGATACGTCTCCACAGAATGTGTACGCAAAATGTCTTCCAAGTCACCACGGATACCCTCTATGGTGTCCCGAACCACCCAGTAATCTCCCGACTAGCTATCTGCAAGACGGACTACAAATTGGAGATGTTGGTTTCGTAGACCGTGAGGGCAGATTCAATGTTCTCCTCAACATAACTCATAACCGTCACCATGCTCTCCATCAACGAAAGCCTGGTGTTGCATTCGGCTTTGATCCGGTTGAACTTCGTCTTGACCAGGAAGTCATCGTCTAATCCGACGCTGATCCTCCTGGGTGTGTTATTTCTTCCCCTGGCATAACACAACATATCCGTACCTCACAAGGGTGACTTCTTCGTTACAAATGATGTCGCAAAAACGGCTGATGCGTCAATCGAAGGGTTGGACACTATGAATTCACCCCATCGTCCGATAAAGGTGCAATCCTGATTCTCCACGACGGTTCTACATCTCACAGTCTTCCTGCCAATGAGCACTTTCGTAAGCTGGCGGTAAAGCACGCGTTAGATTGGTACAAAGATGCCAAGGAGGGGTATGGGGACAGCATCAGTAACAATTCCCTGTACCTGATCACCGGGTTCCATAAGGCGCGGTCTTGGTCCCTTGCGTCGTTCCATGATACTACGAGTGCAGGACCTCGAAAAATCATGGTCGTACCACGGGAAGGCGAGGGTACCACTACCAGGAGAGACTGGAGATGTACATTTCCTGTACACTACCGCGATGGACCTGGATCTGGACAAAACGTTGAAAATCAAACTGTTTTCATAAGTGGGTTCAAGATCGCAGTACGGGACGATGTTTTCGGATGGTTCACTGGTGAACCAGACGTCCGCCCGGTGCCCGCTATTCGACCGCGCAAAAGCCGCTGTCGTTTCGCAAAGTTTCTGATGCGGTTGTTCGTCAAGGACGGCAGTTTAAATCACCATCATAAGACAAATGGTAGCGCAGAAGTCAACCATGTGCCCGCGTTATCACCAGTTTGTATCGCCAAAATTTCACCTACAATGAGCTCTGAGTCATGTTTAGCCACCGTTTCATCCATCAGATCTCATCAATGAATACTTGTTGGACAAGGTTTGGGGTGTCCTAATCATCATACAATTGAACCTTACTCTTTCCCTAGGACCAGGATGCTCTAGTGGCAGTCACGCATGACAGCGAATGGATGACCTTGATTGGGACAGTTCGTTATTATATTTTCAGTCTAGCTATCTTCGATCTTATTTTCCAGGGGGAGATTACCTTGGAACACCTGATGCAAAAAGATCGCCTGGAAGAACTCTTGTCGGCAAATTACTCGTTGGTCTCTCAGCCAGAAGACCGTAAGTATTTCATTCATGTGGTTGTTTGCGAGAGTCTGATTGATTTTAGTGTCCGTATATCTCCGTAGTGAAAGGTGTGCAATTACTCGCCAACGGCGTTAAAATGTTTACCAGGTTGCATTCTCAGCAACGATGGCACTGCTTTAGTTCAAGCCAGTGCGCAACAAAAATATTGGTCGGAAGAACCTTGGAACTCAAAGCCACCCACCGAAAACCATGTCGTCATCACACGTATTTACCCCTTCTTTTTGTACTTCTGGAGACGCAAGAAAATTAACTAACTAACAGGTATCCGAGCTGAAAATTGTACTGTCGGCTTACGTAGGATGCCCATTGGATTCTATGTTCTCATCGAATTTGATGGCAAGAAAAGGAAGACTGAGAATAAGGCAGTACGCCTGAATGATGACACACTTGAGTGGGATACTTGCATTCAATTGTGAGACAATCTCTTTGTTCTCCAGTATTATGCCACTTATAAACTTCAGGCCACCCCAACCATCAGCCAAGGTTCAGCTCTCGGTCGGCGGATCTTTTGAGTTCTCTCCTATGTTAGGTGATGGAGAAAACCTTTGCGAAACAGAGATTCACGTTGCGGACTTGCTCAGAGGTGGCCACTGTAAGTACGGACCGAACATACAGTGGAAGTGACTGAAAATCTGCTTAGTAATAACATTTCCTTCAGCCAAGGGAGAACCTTCACTTCCTTGTCCTTCAATTTTGATTGTTACGGAACAACAGCGCCCTCGTCCATCAGCGGACCCTATGGATTCTGACGATGTAAGCTAGCGATTCTCAGAAATTACTCTTCTTGACCGTGTTTTTTTATTAGTTTAATTGGGAAACTTCTTCTGAACTCGCACAGTTGACCGATCAGGGGCACAATGCTCTGCTTCGCTATCGCGATGACCCACGCAAAGAGAACATTACAGCTTCCATTGAATACTTCCAGTCCGCCATGAATCATTGCCCTCTTAGTCATCGGTGTCGTTCCGCTGTGCTATGCAACCTAGCCTTTGCGCTTTTCAGCAGCTCTCGTACTAATTATCTGAGTACAAATCTCTCGACGTCTATCTTGTATTACCAAGAATCGCTCAAGTTGCGAGACCCTGGTCATCCAGATCGCCCTGCGACGTTATTACGACTAGCTCAAGCTCTCTTATATCAATTCGAGAAAGAGGACATCGGAGGGTTCGATCCGGTTGAGGTCACGGAACTCGCCACGGAGGTTCAGAATATCTGCATCGTAGACAGTCACGAACGCAGAGCTGCCGATCTGATGCTTCAGACATGCAATCTTTATACAGCTATGAGGCTCGTGAATGTGGCTGGTGTTTGCGAGTTGATCCCAACCCTTCATCGAGCAGTACAGGATATTCCGCATAACTATTTTGACAGGCAACAGAGGGTGACCAACCTTGGTCTTGCATTGGGGCACCGCTATTACCTACTTGGCGACCCTCACGACCTCAATGAATCGATCGGGATGTTCGAAGAAGCCATGCAATTAATCCCTCGTGGGGTGGATCCACCATCCGATACGCTGCCTCAGAGAGAGTACACAAAATTAAAATCGATAGCTGCCTCACTAAAAGATGCCTTGCTTTCCGTTGTTCCCGTGAGGGTCCTTGTCCTCGGTATTCCTACATGTCTGATATTTCTTTGTGCCGCAGGTGATGATCCCAGGATTTATAACCTATCGCATCATATGTGACTGTTTGGAAGCATCCATTCAGGTTGTGAACGCACTTGCGTATTTTCACCAAGTGTGTAGCGAAGTAGCACGCGACTTGGACGGCGAACGGGCAGGTTGGAGCGACAGTGAGTGATTACTAGTGCAATACAATTGACTTCTACATGGCTATTCCTGTTAGAATTTAAATCGCGATGTTGTACGAGACTGGGGCTCCTTGGAAATGCCTCAGTGAATGCCAGTCAATTTGACGAAGCTATCTCGCAGTGCACTGTTGCGCTGTCCCTGGATCCTTCTGCTCGACAAGAACTACTGGTTACGCGAAGCAAGGCATATGCAGGCAAGGGAAAATGGGAGGACGCTTTGAAGGACGCAAACGAAGTACCCTGCTTTCCACTCATTTTAGTTCGTGTATGCTAATGGGAACTCGAGGCCATCAAGCTTGATCTATCTTCTCCCTGCGGTTATGAGAGGAAGCACGCGGCTCTGTATGGAGCAGGATCTTATGTCGATGCCGGTCGTGCACTTAAGACGATGTTGTTGAAGCCTGCTTCACAAAAAACATTCAAGGTGTGTACTCCTCGCCCTCCCTTTATTTCTTGTGAAGAGGGATGAAATGCGACCACACAAAAGAAATGGAAGGGGTGCACAGGAAGCCGAACAGCGTGACTGATGATCCTTTTTTGTCCCCTTTTATGACAGAGCATTCTGGAACTAGAGGCTGCTGTACAACAGGAACCGACCAATGCCGTTGCGTGGTTTGAGCTAGGTGTGAAACAACAGGGGAATGAGCGCGAGGCGAAGGCGATTCAAGCGCTTCAACGTGCCACGGAACTCGACCCGAACTACCTCGCCGCATGGCTTGCGCTCTCGATATCGTATGCAAACGATGGCAATCGGTTAGGGGCATATGACGCGATCCGGGAGTGGGCGCTGAGGAATCCGACGTATGAGGCCATTGTGACAGCGACGACGTTGGCCACGGACAGCCGTGACGACTTTGAGGGATTAAACGACGCCCTTAATCAAATGGCGAGGAATGCAAACCAACAGGGCGGTGTGGACGCAGATGTACAGGTTGCATTGGCGGTGTTGTTGAACACCAAAGAGGTGCGTCATCTTTTGTCGAGGGAAAAGTCATTTGCGACCGTCGCCTTTTTTCTTGTCCCTATTTCTGGTAAATTTGACTAAAATGGTTTTCTCTTAGGAATATGGTAAAGCGACAGACTGTTTCCTTACAGCGGTGGCCGCACGACCAGACGTACGTGTGCTGTCATATTCGTGTACCTAGTCCTTTTTTTGACGTTAGTTCGACTGTGTTTAGGATTGGTTATTATTTAACGGCGTTGGGGCGACGATGGCCAACAATGGGCAAGCCGCTGAGGCCCTTGACTACTATCATCGAGCACTCGACTTGAACCCATCCTACATCCGTGCGAGGTAGGCTTTTTCGTCTTCTCGGCCATTTTTCTCGACGCCAACCACCCGCAGATTCAATCTCGGCATCTCTCGTATTAACATCCGCGTACGTCTGATCTTGCTGTGGTATTTTTTTTCTCATCGTGTTTGTGCTTGATAGCGCTACGAAGAAGCGGTGTCGCATATCCTGGATGCGCTGATGCTGCAAGACAGTGATGGTGTGATGGATGAGACAGGCACGAATGAGCCACGGGGCTCGACGACACCGACGCTCTGGGAAACCTTGAAAATGTCGGGATCACCAGCAGCCGCGGCGCGACGACTAAGCGCGTTGATTGCTAGAACGGAAAACTAAGTGATACAGGACGTGTGACGAACAGAACGGTACCTAGAACGGAAAAGCTTATCGTTAGGGAAGGGAAGAAAGCGATGTCGGCGGACTACCATAACCCGACGATGACTAAGAAAGACTCAGGGAGTTGGGTAGTGCACGGGCCCCGAAGGTCATGACATTACCCCCCCTCCAAGGATCGCGTCCCGCGATCCGGTAGAAACTCAATCGCGTCAAACCATTCCTCTGTCTCGCCCTCGTCCTCTAACTGAGACCGTAATCTCCACTCTTCATCTCTTTCAAATGTCCCATTCTCCCAGTTAAACAATCGTTTGGGAAGAAGAGTCTCTGTGAAGTTCTGGATGGGGCAGAAGCGAAGCTGCATGGTGGGAGCGGGGCGAGGTTTGGCTGGGTGCGCTCGGTGGAAATCGATGATTGACTCTCGCGCGTGAGGAAGCTCGGAAGCGCTTTTCCACTCTCTTTCCTCGCGAGGAAAACCCTTCCAGAGTACAAGGTACTCCAAGCCTCCTCTACGAAGACGCGAGTCCAGGATTTCCTCGATCTCCTGCTCTTCAACTCCCTCGACGAGGTCCGGGGGAGGCGGAGGCGGTTTTTGCTGCGAAGGAAATGCAGGTGGGGTGAACGGCATGAGGACGCACTCGTTGAAAACGGGGTAGATGCTCTTCCAGGTCGGCGGCAGTTGGAGCTTGTAGGCGCTTTCGCCGTGCTTGCTCAGGATCTTGAACGGCCCGTAGCGCTTATCGTCTAGCTTTTTGGTAGGGCGATCGGATGCAATATGGGTCGCCTCCAACCAGACCTGGTCGCCAACTTGAAAGTCATGCGATGGAGAGCGGTGTCGGTCGTACGCCCGTTTCATGTCTTCCGCTGACTTCTTCAGTGCCGCTTCAGCCTCCTGTCGTACGTTCGTCATTCGTTTGGCAAAATCTGCTGCAGCCTCGACCCTTCCCTCCCGTCGAGGTTCTTTTCCCGTCCACGGGTGTTGGCCAGAGTTAAGGTAGAACGGAGAGTGTCCGGTGGAGCTATGTACCTTGTCATTGTAGGAAAATTCAGCGAGGGACAGCCAGTCCGCCCAGTCTGACTGGTGGTAGTTGGTGAACACACGGAGAAAGTGTTCCAATTCTTGATTGAGCCTCTCCGTTTGCCCGTCGGTTTGAGGATGATATGCAGTACTAGCATTGGCCGTGATGCCGAGTTGTGAATAGAGTTCCTTCATAAAGGTAGAAACGAAGTTTGAACCTCTATCGCTAATGACCTTGACAGGCAAGCCATGGTGTCGGAAGACATGGTCACGAAGGACACGCGCAACCCCAAAAGAAGAAATTTCGAGGTTAGATGGGATAGCGTGAAGCATCTTGGTGAACCGGTCAACAACAACTAGGATGGCATTGTGTCCAAGAGATTCCGGGAGCGGTCCAATTAGGTCGATCGAAATGTGTTCCCAAGGACGTGTCGGAATTTCATTGGGGTGCAAGGGGGCAGCGAGAGGGGCATGACGGGGCTTCGTTCGTTGGCAGGTTTCACATCCTGCGACATATCGACGGACATCGCGGAGGAGGCTCGGCCACCAGTAGTTTCTGGTAATAAGTTCATGAGTTTTATACTGACCTGGGTGTCCCGCTAGACAAGAGTCGTGATGCTCCCGAATGACATCCTCCCGTAACCTCTGATCCACTGGGACATAAACCCGTCCATTCCATGTGATGACTTGGTCCAATTCCTCCCATCCTTGATTCTTCATCGTTAAGTTCTTCTGCACGACCTGGTCTCGATTGGCTGACCGGCGTCGGATTCGGTCAAGGAACCCAAGTTCATCCAGAACTATTTCGACACGTCGGAAGAATTCTGGTTTAAGTAGAGTAACATCTTCATTGTCCTCCTCCCCGTGTGCATGATCAGGTCGGCGGGACAGGAGATCGGGCTTGAGATGAATGCGGCCAGGTTGGTGATGAAGAGTAAAATCGTAATTAGCAAGCTCAGTAATCCAGCGAGCCTGTCGTCGATTCAGTTTTTGAGGGCGACGAAAATAAGCAAGATTTTGGTGATCAGTCCATATTTCGAACGGGATTTGAGCACCCATGAGGTGGTGACGCCAAGATGAGAGAGCGGTCATGATGGCCAGCAACTCTCGGTCATAAATTTCATAATTGCGCTCTGTAGAGGTCAATGCCTTGGAGAGGAAAGCAATGGGGCGCCACACATCACGCTGGTGCTGGGATAACACAGCACCAAGAGCATGTCCTGAGCTATCAGCCTCGACTCGATATGGATCTTCGTCGGTAGGGATTGCAAGCACCGGTGCAGAGCAAATAGCATGCTTGAGGCTGTCAAATGCACGCTGATGTTCATCATCCCAACGCCAAGGTACGTTGCCCGTTAAGGCATGTAATGGCTGAGCGATATCACCAAAGTGACGAATGAAACGCCGATAAAAGTTGACAAAACCAAGAAATGACTGAAGGTCTCGTTTAGAGGAAGGTGGGGGCCATTCGGAGATCCCTTGGACTTTGACTGGGTCCATTGAAACTTCTCCTTCAGAAATGACGAGCCCGAGGTATTCAATACGAGTCTGCTCGAATTCGCACTTCTCTGGCTTCAAGAAGAGATTATGACATCGTAGAATGCGTAGGACCTGTGCAACAATCCGGCGGTGCTCCTCCTGGGTCCGGGTGAAAATAAGAATGTCATCCAAATAGACGAGAACCTTGCCGGTGATGATAAGGTCATGAAGGATGTCGTTCATGAGAGTTTGGAAGGTTGCGGGCGAGTTAGTCATGCCGAAAAACATAACGGTAGGTTCAAAGAGCCCCCGGTTGGTAAGAAATGCGGCCTTCCACTCGTCTCCCTCCCGAATCCGCACATTGTTGTAACCCCATCGCACATCAAGCTTGGTGAAGTACTTGGCCCCCTTCAGTTTATTGACTAGTTCGGAAATGAGGGGGAGTGGGTACCTATTCTTGATGGTGATCGCATTCAGCTGGCGGTAGTCCTGTACTGGGCGTAGCCGTCCATCTTTCTTCTTAACAAAGAAGAAAGCAGATGAAAATGGGGACTTTGAGGGTCGGATCCGGCCAGAGCGTAGGTTCTCTTCAATGAACTTGTCCAACTCACGCTGTTCCCCTGGGCTGAGGTTGTATGCCTTGCAACTAACCACGTGGTCTCCGGGTGTAAGCTCAATAGCATGGTCCCATGGACGTCGCTCGGGGAGTTGATCAAAGGACTCCTTACTGAAGACGTCACGAAATTCATGGTAGCAGTCTGGGACAATCTCCTCAAAGCTACGTGTAGGTGCCATCTTACTTGCCTCCTCTGCGAGTTGCTGGGCAGTGGTAGTGTGGGCTCGTATGTGCTCCCCCCCCTCAGCACGGTAGCCAAAGAGGTCAAATGCAAAAACACGATCACCCTCTTCGAGAACACCCTTGGGGAAGGTCTCGATGCGGTCAGGGTCCTCCTCCTCCTCGGGTTCAGAGAAGAGGTGGCCCAGCCGGCAGGGTTTGGGACAACGATTTAATCGAAGTGTGCCGTGTTCCCAATTAACAGAGGGATTGTGATATTGGAGCCACTCGTAGCCTAGAAAAAGATCACTTTTGCCCAGATTGGTAACGCCAAAGGTAATGCGTTCAGCATGAGTCCCAATGACCATACGCAGAGTAACATAGTGTGTGATTGCACCAGCCTGGTTGAGGGTGCCATCGGCGTTATAAACGGGGATGGGGCGAGGTAGAGGGCGGGCATTGAGCCCCTTTGCTTGGACGAAACCGGCGTCGATAGAGGATCCTGTACAACCACTATCGACAAGAGCCCGTAGTGAGAATGAGCGTTGATCCTCTAATGTTGAAAGTGTAACCGGTAGCGAGAGGGAGTTGCCCGAACGGCGGATAAAACGTCGTGGGCCCTGTAGTTCACAGATGGCTTCAGTTGCCTGATCAAATGGCAGACGATTCAGGTCATGGAGCACTTCCTCTGTAGCTTCAAGATGCCGTTGAGAGTGTACAAGATTACGGAGGAGTGCTATTGCACGGATTGGGGGCTGGTCGCGCAGACGGCAGGCATACCATGATGGGGTCCAGGGTGTCTGACGAGTGTTTGGGAGGTGCGCTTGGGTCGGTTCCAAAATGGGGCACGAGTCTGACATTGACGCATTCGAAGATACTGTACAAGTAGATGTGGCACAAGATGGAACCGAACCTTCGGTCGAAGAGGGCGCGCTACCTCTCGACCCATTCAAAAATCCTTCCTAAGCTCATCCCGTTCTGATTCATCAAGTCCCAAAGCCATGTAGCGGATACGTTCACGAACGGAGGCCCGTGGTTGCTGACAATCTCTGGCGAAATGCCCATCCGCGCCACAGTTATAGCACACTTGGCGGCGACGAGCTCGCCCAACATCCATCGGCTGACCCTGCCCACCGTAGATAGTCCCAGTGGGATCGTGGCGTTCAAACACTGGAGCAGGAACTGCCGGTAATGCAGCAGCAGCCGACGTGACCTGTGGTTGGGCAGGGAACGAGGGGCGGGGTGGGGCAGGCCCAGGCGCACGAGGGAAAGCAGGCGTCGCCGAGGGTACTTTACCACTGTTGCGCGTCTCGAGAACTTTGCCCGCTTTCTCCAAAGCCTTATAAAAGGCATGGAAGTCACATGTCTGAGTCATGTCAAAGTTGTCCTCCGCCGCTCGAACGATAACAGGGTTCATACTCGTTTTCAACGCATCGATAAGGTGGTCCCCCTCCGGCGTATCCTTGGGAATAGTGATCGGGTAGCCAGCTTCCGCGAGGAGTTGTGAGAACGTAAGAAGATGGAGATGGGTGAGCACTGAGCCCTGTTTAAGTTCGCGAATGCGGGCCTGCGCATCACCCTTCTCATTGAGGGGGCCGTAGTCCTTTTTGAGCTCCTCAACGAAGTCTTTCCACACGAAATAGCTAGGATCATGGGCAGATTTCTCTTTCTGCGTATTGGAGTACGAAGCCGCCCAAGTGGAGGCTGACCCCTCATTCATAAGCTGAAGGGTGATCATCGTCTTTTCGTCCGAGGGGGCATTCTTATAAAACGCCCAATAAAGTTCGACATGGC
This sequence comes from Tubosaeta brunneosetosa, assembly GCA_038094275.1. Classification (NCBI taxonomy): domain Eukaryota; kingdom Fungi; phylum Basidiomycota; class Agaricomycetes; order Boletales; family Boletaceae; genus Tubosaeta; species Tubosaeta brunneosetosa. The sequence goes on along the minus strand of JBBPTV010000371.1, from coordinate 6,840 downwards.
GGAACCAATCCGTGAATTTGCTTTTATCCCCGTTGAACGTCTGGGGCTTCGGCATTTTGAGAGTAGGGGGTGCCATAGAGGCGGAGGTAGTCGTAGTAGTCGAGGGCATTTTAGGGGCTGGTGAGCAGTGGAAACGATAAGCTAATGTCGGGATCACCAGCAGCCGCGGCGCGACGACTAAGCGCGTTGATTGCTAGAACGGAAAACTAAGTGATACAGGACGTGCGACGAACAGAACGGTACCTAGAACGGAAAAGCTTATCGTTAGGGA
>JBBPTV010000370.1:0-24968 GCA_038094275.1 Tubosaeta brunneosetosa | reverse complement strand
GAAGCAACAGAGGGAGGGAAGGGTGGCGTGCCCGTAAACGACCATGACGACGGCAAGGGCGGCGCAAGGGCGTGCCCTCAACAACGCCGACAACGAGCGAGCGGGAGCAAGGTGGCACACAAGTATGTGCCCCACTATCGTCACTGTGTTGACAAGGCAGAAGGGTGACACCAGGGCGCACCCAATGAACACGACGCAGCCGTGTGCTCTACCACCTCGATGGTTAGGGAGGTAGGCAATGTAAGGTTTGCCCTCGAATGAGGCGCGCAGACGTACCATACGCGCTTTGCGGCGCTACACTTACTTCGTTACTTGCATGTAGCTGACTGCTGACGCTATAGCACGCGCAAAGAATCAATAACCCTCATTCCGTACAATAAATATGCTCCCTGATGGACAGAAGAACCTTGTAGCCGAAACCGGGTCCAGATGATGGCACGGAACCTCGAGATGCGGTACGGGGGGAAGAACACTACTTGATAATCAGGACGTATGTCGCATAAAGTAAAGTTACCTAGATCACCTTGATATAGAATGAAGTAAGCAAACGGTAACGCGACGCAAAAGAGTTATCCAATGAAACCGGCCAGCCGGTTGGATAATGGCGCTGCAGCGCCTTAAAATGGCCGCGCAGGCAACAGTACAAGCTTACCATCATCATGAGACATCTTTGCGGAGAAGTTCTTATTCGACGAGGACATGACACCAAAGGGCTGTGAGACCTGCCATAACTTGACGCAACTGCTGTCGGACGCGGGGAGCCTCACGAGCGCCGCGCCGCTACTAGACGATTGAACTTGGATCGCACGCTCTTCTCGCCCACGTGGGCCTCTCTTTCCATCCTTCGAGTTCGTGCTTGGTCCAAGATTACCGCTTGGGATGGGACAGAGGACAAGCCTACTAAGTTGATCTCGTAGCGCCTGCGCTCATCTCCAAATGATGGAAGCATTCTGAGAGCACATTTTCGTCGATGACGCGTCGAAAGCAGATATCTTTGAAGAGCAGTCAGCGACCGTGGATGAGAGAAAGGGATTGTGCGGCGGCTTAGTACGACTTCGTACAACTTGTAGTAAGCGGTTCTGTAACTCTTGAAAGGGTATGTAAGGTAATAGCTGAGAGTGGATGGCTATCAAGATTTAAGGTTCGGCAATGATTGCTGGATGTAAGATTCACTATTAAGGACGAACCTGGTATGGGCTAGTAAATGCCCCAGAGTCAGCAGAGATTACCCAACTTTCGGTTTTGAGAAGCTTACAGCAAATTGAGAAGGGTCCCCATCAGAGTTGATGGACTTTTCTGGCCTATCATCCCACGTGCCTCGCTCTGCAAAGTATCAAAATCAAATTTTTGGGGAATGCGTAGTCGGGGAACCTGCAGGAGTGTGGTAAGAACCGTCAGCGGCATTGCAATAAAGAAACCAAGAGTAAGGAGCACGTGGTGGGACCGTCGGATGGAAAGATTCATGACTTTGATCGTCCGGCCTTTTCTCTGCCTTGAGCTCACCCTCTTGTCGTGCTAGTGACTTCAGTCAACCGTGGTGACTCGGAACGTGCTCACCCCCCCACCTGGCGATCACAGGTTCTGCAAAACGAAAGTTGAGCCCAAGGTGAGGAGAAAGAAAAGGCTCACCAAGAACCATTGGATCAGCCTGCCATTTGAGAGACTTCGACGTATCTACGGTCGCGTCCACAGAACCAGCAGAGTGGGCAGGCTCCGCCGCCATGTCCCAAACAAAGACAGGTCTATCCCAGGTTGATAACCTAGCATTGTCCTGGACCGTACTTACTGTCAGCAGTCAGCGATCAGCAATGGGCGGCGACGTGCAAAGTTGAAGAATTTGTGGCACGCGAAATCGTCCACCGTCATATACGCCCTCAATGGATCTCGCGAACGTTTTCTGACCTCGAAAACCTTGCTCGCACGTGAATCGGCGCTGGAAATAGGACGTGGTGAAATTCTATTAATTGGTAAAAAAGGCAGACAACCCAAATGCGAGAGGGATTGGCAGTGTTAATGGATTGGTTAACCTAGATCGGCAGACCATCCATCCTCCAATCCCTCTTGTACTTTTGAGGGCGATAAGTATGGACACCCTTGCACAGCTCATGCCACTCGTTCGGCCATCTCTTTTTCGCATCTCTAAGGGACTGCTCGGCGCGGTCTTGCAAATGTTTGAAGTTTTGGGAGGCTTTCAGATCCAACTCGCAGACAACTGGCTGGTAGTTTCCACTGGTCCACTCTTCCACGGCCTGAATGATCTAGTGGAGTATAATCTGAACAACTGGGAAGATGAAAGTGAGTTGCGTACCAGTACAACCGCTCTTGCTGCATCACCGACCGGGTAACCTCCGGGAGGAGTTTGGTCGTACTGTATCGGACCTCCCTCACCAAACAGGCATGCATGTAGCACCCGAACGAGTACAACGTCGCCAAACTTGCCACCAGGTCGTGCAGGCTGAATGGAAAGTAAAATCACCATGAAACCTGGAAAGTTGAGGGAACTCACTAGTTTAAAGTAAGGCTGATCCAGCAAGATGCTTCGGGCCTAGAGGCTGCTGGGGGTCCAGCACCACGAGACAGAATGTCGTATCCAGAGAGGACGAGAAGTCATGCGATCATTCGACTTCAAAATAGCTATACGAGGAGATCGAGATCGGCAGTGCGTTGGTCGAGGAGATACAAATGGGACATAGGGTCAAGGTAGTGTTCCTGCATAATGGGTTGAAGGTGGAGAGGCACGCATCGTCGGGAGCGGGAGTCGGAAACCCTCGGGGATGTGGATTCACATGAGCAAGGGAGCGACGGGATTTGTAACGGACTGTGTTTCAGCGAAGCGATGATGTGAGGGTCCTTATTTAGTCATTTGGTTGGATGCTTTTGAATGGGCCGACGTCGGAGACCGCACTCTACGTTGACTGTGCGTTAACCCCCTAAGCGGAGTTGGATGCTAAATGGAAGCATACCTCCTAATTTCCGTTCTTGGCATCAATCAGTCGCACCGTCTAAGCGACACCCCCTTGCCGCTCGCCGTCTGTCCGCGGTCCGTTGATTGATTCCACGGATTTTGAACGGCGCGATGGGAAGGCCTAGTTCGTAAGCAGAGAAGCAGTGACTCTAGAAAGCTGAGGTAGGAGACGATGTTGTCAGCATTTATTCTCTTTGCTACATTCGTCTCGCTTGAACACGTTTCAGCCAATGAGAACACGGGATTACGCCCCAAAGAGCGCGCAAGAGTAACGTTATTTTGCACCTTCACCGATGCCGGCCTTGCGTCCGTGAAGGTCGCTTGCACAGCACATTTGCTCGCGTGGTCTCTGTGGACCCAGACCCATCGTCTCAAACCGACTAAGCGAAGCTAGCAAGCCACCGACGGTGCTATGGCAAAATTATTTATACCCCCCGCTGCATACTGGATGTTCCCGACTCTTCTACATTTACCTTGAGATCAGCTGTCTTCGGATTGAATGAAGATGGTCTCCCGTTCACGTCCTCGAGTGATCATGGACTACATCTTGATCCCGCAACCCGATGTGTGAGCATCTTCGAGTTTGTCTAATGCGTTAACCCCTCCTCACAATTCTCTGCTAGCCCTGGGACGGCAATTTCCTCTTTGGTCACGGCCCCCACTCCCCCCTCATCACACTTGTCGCTCAGCCCAGGGTGCCCTCCTTGCAATGCAGGCGTCGACAAGCCCGCGCATCCCCTGCGACCGACCCCAGATCCGGCTTCCAATCATCAACATTTTCTCTGTAATGCGGGTGGGGATGGCAAGGAAGACGGCAGTAGTAGCGATTATCCCCCTTCCGGAATCGATGTGTTTGCGGACGGCGAAGATAGCACCAGCTTTCAAGATGCAAGTGATTCGGAGGGCTGTTCGGTTAAGGACAACGACAGAGACCACAAACTCTTACCTTCCAGCGGCGAACAATGCGCGCCAGATGAAGATGGGAGCGAGTTTCAGGATTTGGACCACCTGGAAGACTCGGAGTCCTCTGATAATTTCACGCAGCCTACGGTCCAATCAGAATTATTACCAGGCAAGCGGTCCCGCAATGCGCGTGAATCTCGTCGTGCACCAGCGCAGAAAAAAATACGTATGATCGCCCCCAGGCACAGCGCGGGGTACCCGGCTGTTCTTGCTCCTCCCGTCATCGACCCCGCTATCCATGTACCGTATTGCGCCGAGTTATCTCACGTCGATCCATCCCTGGGCTGTCCATCCATTCCTACTTCGCAGTGCGCTATTCTACTCAAGCTCAGGATGTATTTTGGTCTCTACGGCTTTGTCTGTGAAAAATGTCGTCAAATATATCCTCCTGGATATCTCCGCCACCACATCGCCAACAAAAAGCACTGCAAAGATCTCGATATCACTTTAACTGGTAAGCGGAGGAAGGAGTGCTATGATGTTATTGTCACCCACCTCCTCACCGCACATGGCGTTCCAAAGGGTGTGGTCTCGTTCGATCTCCCTGGGACAATCTCCGACCCCATCCCAGAATTAACGCCCATCTTGTCCTACCAGTGCCCCGCTTGCCCTAACCCTCGGTGGTTCCAATGGAAACCATTGGTTTCGCATTATCGGGAATGCCATAAGGGCACAGACCCTCCACGAAAATGCGATATTTGCCCACGTTTCATCATTAGGCCATATAGACTTGGAAAGCACGAAGGACTCGGGGGTCGCTCTGAACTCAGTGACACCGTAATTTTGCTCCCAGAGCACTGGACTCCGGCCTCCGGCCCCAATCCTCGAACACACCAAGCAGCACTTCCAAGGGATCGACCGCTTGTTCCCACGAGCGCCCCTCATTTGGTGGCCATCGGCTGGTCGGAGTATTTGCAGGGCCTCAAGGGCACAGAGATCGACTTTCTGTTGAAATTGGTTGAGCTTCCGAAAGGAAAAAACATCACATCGCTTCCTCCTAAGCGCGCTGCGCTGGAGAGGGGCATGATGCAGGTCGATGCTTTGTTAGTGCATTACCTTGAGGATTCCAATGCCTTCCTGGACAGCTGCCATCCCTCTGTCCGAAAGTCGATCACTTACGGGTGAGTCTCTGCTTTCTGCCAAGTTTCCGGATGGTAGCTTAGATCCTTGTCCAGCACAAAGGCCCACTATCGGGGCCTGACCAGGGGGTCATATGTTCGTTATCGGGTGATAATGACGAAGACACTTTGCATGCTCCTTCGTGTCCACTATTTCTCTCGACTCAAAGACCAGTCGCACGTCAAACGCCTCGGAAGTTTTTCCATTGCATGCAGTCCGCAGCAAGCTTTGGCCACAAGATCTCTCTATGACCACCTTGTTTCTGCCAATGGTGAAATCGACCACGACTTCACCGTTCGCTCGCTCACCCTTGTCCATGAGCTTTTCGTGCTCCTTGTTCATCACGAGATCCATGGCACAAGAAAAATGGAGTGCCCGACGGATCAAGTGCTATTTCTTCTCTCTCTCAGATATTCTCAGCAAGGGGATCTCCAGTTCCAGCCCGCCAACCAACTCACGCATGACTGTTCAATCCTCCAATACTGGTTTTACACTATCGTCACTCACATTGCTCGACTTGGGGCCAATGCAATGGAATTGTTCTGTTTTTTCGACAACAAACGCTTGGTGATCACACAGGGAATTGATCCAAAGTCTACCATTTCGGACGAAGGAACAGAACAGCCATTGATAATTTCGGAAGATGTTTTGCGCGATCTGGACGACGCAACAGCCCTGACTGTTGAAGTAGACAGTGACGAGGCTAAAGCCGAAGAACCCGAGGCCGAAGTGGAGGCTGGCGCAGAGCAAGACCACGATCAGGAAAATGCAGGGAGTGGTTCAGCTGCCAACATCCTTCGGTAACGATTCTGCTAGATGCATGTGTGTTCCGTATCTGACGCTCCTTCTAGGTTTCTCCACTGCGAAAAAGCGAAATGGCTGCGAACAGCTCCCGGACCCGACAACTTCACTCCTTACGACCGCCTCAAGTCGGTCTGGTATGATGTCGCCCCCACGGCATTCAAGGAAAGTGGCAAAATAGGACACGTGTTCCAGCCTGATGGCACTACGATCATTGTCGACGCGATCGGAGAGAAGCATAGAATCAATTTGATGGATGTAGGGAATGAAGCTCGCCGGATCATACTTGAGGCAGAAGCAGTGATTTATCAGTGTCTCCCCGAAGAAGCTCAGGACGTGTTTGCGTCTTTTCCAGATCTTTCTCGTTTCTCAGACGACCTTAATGATCCAACCTCTATCTTCCGACAAAAGGTGAACAACGATCTGCTTGATCCATTAATCAGGAGCGTGCAGAAATCCCTCCTACAGTCATTCTGCAGCGAGCAAGAAATGCAAACCTGGCTAAAGTATAATGAGCAGCTACTTTCCCGGTTCCTGGTTGGTTTCGCCCTAACCTGCGGCATCCCACCAAGAGGATTTCAGTTCGCTTCCCTGCAATTCGATCGATGCTCGGAGTCAGGTGCAAATCGTGGCCTGTTTTTGATTGATGGATGCCTGGCAATTGGAAAGCCCGCTGCGAAACAGTCAGGAAGGGTGAGGCAAGATGGTTGCTTATGGTTCTTGCCCCCTGCTCTTGCGTCCTGTGTTATGTTTTATTTGGCAGTCCTGCGTCCGGTTGTGATCAGCATCCTCATTACACTCAGGAAGGAAGTTCGTCACCAGGACACCTTTATCTTCTGTCGGACAATTCTCAGGACGGCTGGCAGCCATTCGTGGAGCGGTGACGAGATCACTCGAATGGTCCAGGACCATACCACAAATATGAATGTCACCCTCTCCACCGCCCTCTTACGCCAACTATACACTGCGTTCTTTCGCCAGTACTTCCCGGGACTCTGCGATTCTGGAGTGGAGGAGGATTCCTTGGTGGACCGGCAAGGCCAGCACCGGTTCTACACAGGCAAACGACACTATGGACAGCTCGTAGGGAATGTCCCGAGAACTTTGGGGATCGACATCACGGAAGCAAGGAAACTCGGTGCGATCAGTAAACTCCTGCACATTGTGTATGGATTTCGGCTCCCAGATGAACACTGGAGGACGCTTCTTGAAGATTCGCATTTCTTGTCCTGTACGAAGCATGACAGGCACGCCCTGGACACAGCTCGACTCCTAGTTGTCTACGAGTATTCTATTTTGTCCCGTGGCAGGGGTCCCGTGGCAGCCCTCAGAGCACGAGAGGTCCTGAAGACTCGTCCCTACAGTGCTCTGGTGAGTTCCTATCTGTTTCTCGGAGTACGTGGTGTCGCTGATCGCCACTCAGCACACACAACCCGGTGTGAGTTTGGGGGATGACGTACTTGTGCAGGTGCTCCATGCATCCCTGTTTGGTGAGGGGGAGACAAAACAATACGTCCAAACTCCTCCAGGGGGTTACTCGACTTTCGATGTTGCAAGAGCTATTACTTTGGTAAGCAGTTCACTTTATGAGTTTATTGGCCCTTCTAACCTCCTCCAGATCACCCAGGCCTTGGAAGAATGGGTTTGCGGTAGCTGGCAGCCAGTGGTTCGTCAACTTGACCTGAAAGCCGATCGATACTTCAAAGAAGTCCAATGCCACGAAGAGAAACGTCTCAGGGATGTGAAGGATAAGTGGCCCGATGAGTGGGCTAAGCTCTCTGCAGCTGCCCAGACTTACGTTCCCCAGTCCCACAAGAGGGACTGGAATTTGGAGGGCAGCTCAGAAGCAGCTTCGTATCATTCCAATCAGTAGTTTGTGCACTATACATAAGCTCTAATAACTTTGACAGTGATGCTTAGAATGTATTGGATAGCATTCAAGTGCTGACGAATGGGAAGTGAAAAGGAACGGCAGCATAGTAGAGGGCCTCGTTTCGGCACTGACGCCAGAAAGGCTTGAGCCGCACCTCTCGCAAGCATCTCGTTCTATTTCTGATGCATGAGTATATTCAGATATCAATCGAGCAGCACAAGCATTGCATGGGTGGTGCGGCGAAATGGCTACTGATATGCGCTTTTACAGTGAAAGTACCAAGGGCCTCAGTGATTCCCAGACCGAGCATGACGACAAATAGTAGCATTTACATAAATCATAAGTAAACTACAAGTATGACCCACTCCGCTCATTCGTATCCCATCTGTCGTACATAAAATGGTGGCAAGCACTCTCTTCAACCGTCTCACCGGGCCCATCCTGGACTGTGCTGGATCGTATGTAGCATGACAAACAACAACTCAGCTCAAACTACACGCTCACCACCACATTTCCTCATCAGAGCCCGCATCCAGCCCACCGTCAACACGCACCAGCAACGTCGACACCGACGTGGACATGGGCAACAACGAGGCGGAAGATCAGCCTCCTATCTCGAAACGCAAACTCACAGACGCTGAATCACTATGAAGACACAAACAGCCACGCTTGGACGCCTTGCCATCATCGCGCCGCGCCGTTACCCCGCGTACACAGCTCAGTCTCAGAATGGCCGTCGACGTTCAGAGCGCAGACAGCTGTGCGTCCACCTCGGACTTTCCCAGTACCATCACAGAGTGGCTCCACCACGTCGTCGCGCGCGAGAACAGGGCACGCCAAAAACAAAAGGAAAAGAATCAGAGAGAGGCAGAGGCACGCACGGCGCGCAAGCAGACCACACAGCCCAAAAACGTGCGCAAAGTGTCCAACGCGAGTCTGCTCAAGAATGCCCAAAGTGCGTCGTCGTCGTCTATCACTTGAACCTGGCTGACCAGCGAAGAGCGTCCGGTGGACACGTCCCCCGCGTGGACGCGCATCCGACCCAAGGTCAAAGGTATGTCCTTGCGTCCCATACAGTTTGTGCGCTGAACCAAGACAGCAAAACGGACGACGTTTGATGCCGAGATGGCGTGTACACGGCCGTTGGCTGTGGCGAGGCAACGCGACAGCGACCTGCTCGAACTCACGGACTCGAGCGACTCGAGCGACTCAACGAGGCAGCCCCAGGCGCGTCTGCCCGCAGTGACCATGGAGGACCCAATTGTGATCCTGGACTCGGAGGACGAGCGGGAGGCGAGGTGGCAGACGCAGATGCAGAGGGCGAAGACGCGGGGTCCGCCGCCTGCGGATATCGAGGTGATCTCGTTGACGGATAGTGATGAAGTGGTACCCGCATCCATATCTGCTTCGGCACCCGCACCCGCATCCTCATCAACACGCACACCAGTATTAGGACCTGCATCCACATCTGCACCAGGACCTTCATTTACATCTGTACAAAACACGACTACATCCACATCTACACAGTTACCTGAGCCATCATTGCTACAAGACACTGAACTACCTCGACCAAGTCGAGCGCCTTCCTATGGACTACCCCCAGATGACCTTGATGATGATCCCTTTAACAACATCGATTTCGACACAAACGACGCCAACCCTGCGGACGACTGGGACGGGCTTGGCGTTGGGACGTCGTTGGGGACCATTCCAATGGCTGACCCGTCAGGGGATGCGGTGGCGGGTGCGAGGACTTCGGAGGGCGTAGAGGATGGAGCTGCGTTGTTCAATTCATATATGAACATGGACCAGATGGCGGATGAAGAGTTACCGGCGACCGGAGACAGGGCAGAGGCGAGAACAATGGAGGATGAGGTGCCAGCACCAGCAGAGGAAGCCTGTCCATCCGAGACAAGTCCAGGCGCAGGCGAGGGAGACAAGGACGTGCACATGCAAAATCTCAAGGAAGGTGAACTGGATCCAAACGATATGCCTCCAATCCCTCCGACGGAACCAGAGCCTGGGGAGATTCGGAGTCAGGAGGTGCGTAGGCCAGTCCACACGCTGACATGCACGTGCGGCATGGGACGCCGTCGACGCGGACCACGGAGACGCCCGAGAGCGGGGAGATAAAGAGCCGTGGATCGGCGGGGAGCGGGAGCCGGCCGTCGAGCTGTCCTGCGCCTCCTTCCGAGCCGGTCGTGACGACGCCTGCATCAACGTCTCCGCCCGCGCAGCAGACGTCGAGGACGGTGTCGTTGACATCGTCTGCGAGTCCGGGATTGCCCGCGTCGCAGCCAGTGGGGCGGACGGGGACGCTGGTCCTGCCCGACATCTCGTCGTACAAGGGGATACGATTCAAACGGCCGGTGCCAGAGGGATGGGAGAACTCATTCTTTTCAAGAGCATTGAACAGGGCCGGGCGACCCAAACCTCCCGTGAGTATCAGCAAGAACGCGTCGGGACACCATTCGTCGCCTGTGGACGCACCCTCGCGTGCTGGTGAGGTGAGAAGTCAGAACAGAAGCGCTGATATGCAGGTCGATGCTGTCGCCTCGACGAGCGAGGGCGTGTCTGCGTCTCCTCCCCAAAGTACAGTACAGGCTCCACCATCACCGATTGCTCATGAAGCCCCACCGCCTTCCGCCCAGCCAGTACCCACCTCGATCCGGGAAACGCCAACTGAACCTCCTGCAACGCAGCCCGCCAGCTCGACCAGTCGTCCGATCATCGCACCCCCACGTATACCCCGCCCGAGTACACCCATGTCCCTCGTCGAGGTGCTCAACGAAGTCCGGCGCGACAGACTGCTCAGGAATGAGTGCCGATTCGCTCAGAGACGGAGTGCTGCTGATATCAGTACGTGCCGTTTTTCTTTCGGTTGCCTGTCTGACGCGTCGCAGCCGAGGCGACGCCCTCAAGGAGCGCAAGTCAGCCCGAGGCCTCACCCGTGCCTCTACCTCCACCCACGCCGCTGTACGCCAAGAGTGGGAGCCAGCCCGTACCACCGCCGTCAAATGCGAGTCAGCCCGTGGCCTCGACGCAAGTGAAGAGGGCGCTCACCGTCGAGTCATGAGGACGGAGCGGCGGTCGTGTCTGTGCCTGCGCTTGTTGTCGTGTCTGCGTCTGCGTCCGTCCCTGTCGTTGTGATGGAACCAGCTGCGCGGGGGGCGGGTCGCCAGAACGGTGTGTTGGACACGCCTACGCAGATGACGCCAGCGGCCACGAGTGCCAGTGCAAAACGACGCAGCGACCCGTTCGAAGCGTTCATTTCGCCTGTGCGTTTGCGCAAAGACGCGTCGCCGACGGCGCATAGGTTAAAGGGGTCGACGGGCAAGGGGCATCGGAGGAGGATGTCGACGGCGGCGGTGTTTGAGACGTTTATCGTGCGGGAGACGAGGGCCGAGCGTGTGGACAAGAAGAGGGACAAGCGTGCGGACAGGAAGAGGGACAAGCGTGCGGACGTTGGGGAGCGGCGTGCGCCGGACATGGAGGGGGTGGTACCTGAGGACGCGCCAGAGCAAGTGTTGGAGGATGTGGCCCCGAACGAGGTGCCTGATCGAGAGTTGGTGGAGGAGAGCGATGGGGGTGTTGCAGAGATCGCGACACGGATGAACGAGGGCAGAGATGAGGTGCCGGATCGAGAGTCTGATGACGAAGAAGAGGAAGTTGACGAATTGGACGAGGACAACGAGGGAATTGCAACGGACGTGGGTGAGGGCGAGGGCGCAGACGAGACGGATTCGCTGTTGGAACTGGCGTCTGTGCATTTGTCGCAGACGAACTTGGATGCCGATGTGGGGGTGGTCGTCGTGGCTGAGTCAACCAAGAAACACGCCGACCAAGGGGACGTGAACATGCTAGATGAGGTACGGTTCCTTATATTCCTTGTCGAAATCTGACGATCTTGGTAGTTGCCTGCTGCAAACGTCGCATCCTCCCCAAAGACGGACAATGCAATGGTGGTGAGTAACGTCTTTTCTCTTTGGCACGGGATTTGATGTGTGCGTTGACAGGTCGACAAACCTTTGGACGATGACGAGATGGGAGAAGCAAGCCCAGTGCCAGCACTAATCGATGTGCCTGTGACATGGTCTCACAGAACAACGCCCGACCTTCTGACCGAGGATCCCATAACCTATGAAGCTAACAGCGATTACAGCGCTCATGAACGACGTCGATCGGGCGCCGGAGACGACTCGGTGGATGAATGTGACGCGCTCCTGTCAGCACCTTGTGGAGGTGACTCAGAGGTAAGTGTCCGAGCGCATCAAAAAACGCCCACACTCATGTTGGATAGTCGGGCGAAAGTAGCAAGACTGTCTCCAGCACGTCCCTCGCACCACCTCGGGTTCATTCAAAACTGAGAGCCCCCTGTTGATCCATCTGATATTTTGCACCTCCCGTCGTTCGCTTCTGAGCAAGAGAATGAAGGCTGTGAGTACCGCATCATGACGTTCGAGTCCAGGGTGGCTGAAGAACGGGAACGTCCGCCAGAATACAAGCTCTCCAGAGACATTCCCCACTCGCTGCAAGACTATGTCAATCGGGTTCTCCCAGAGTTGTATCGCAGATCCGTGAATGCGCGCGAGACGTTCGAGGCGCACATCATGGAGGCGATGGTAAACGAACCCGACACGCTGTTGATCAAGATTTTTGACAACCTCGTTGAGCAAGAATGGACGCCTGCATGGGAGTTTCACTACATGAACGAGCTGTGGTTTGGAAAGGGTGTGTCTCTTCTTTTACGAGGCCCACGGAGCAGACGGTATCCCTGATTAAGAACAGCTTTAGTAACGGAATGATATGGAACATGGAAGCCCCATAGACTGGTCGCTCCACTTGTCAACGACCGCTTAACCCAATACAACGGTAGGCCACCAAGATGGAGTGCATCGGTCCGTCTCGAGCTTCTCGTACGCGCACATGCACTCACCCCCAGGCGCACACTCCCACACTCGCGGACTCGGCCTCGATAACCGACTCAAGCCCAGTGGCAACTTGTAGGGCATGGTCGGACTGGAAAAGCCCGCAAAGCGGCTGGCATGATCCTCAAGATGGTACAGGATGGTCGGATCGCTGGACGTGCCATCTTATTTGCTAGCCCACCCTCGACGGGCAAGACCGCCATCGCACTCGGTGCGTACTCAGTTGCGACGGCGACCTGACTCCTCCCCCAAGGCATGGCGCAGACGTCCCGTTTACGATGATCGCTGGCAGCGAGGTCTTTTCGCTCTCCATGTCCAAAACGTATTCGAAGGAGTATCGGCGTGCGTATCAGGGAAGAAACTGAGATCATCGAAGGCGATATTGTTGAGATTCAGATAGGCCGAAGTCTGACGGGGTACGTGTGATGCGACGCACACTGCACCTGCTGATGATTGTCTCCCATAGGCAACAAAGATGGGTAAACTGACGATTGAAACAACGGATATGGAGATGATATACAATCTTGGAACTAAAATGATTGACACATTGTCGAAAGAAAAGGTGCTCGCAAGCAACGTCGTCCTCACCGACAAAACATCAGGCAAAGTCTCCAAACTGGGCCGTTTCTTTGCCCGTTTGAGAGATTATGATGCCATGGGTGCAGATGTACGTCTATAACGTCTCCTGCCGTAGTATCTTACTGTCCTTGCCAGACAAAATTCGTGCAATGCCCAGAGGGTGGGGTACAAAAACGCAAAGAATTCGTGCACACCGTCTCCCTCCACGAAGTTGACGTCACCAACAGCAGAACTTAAGGCTTCCTCGCCCTCTTTGCCGGTGACACCGGCGAAATTAAACCCGAACTCCGAGAACAAATCAACACCAAAGTTGCAGAATGGCGTGAAGAAGGAAAAGCCGAAATCATTCCTTGTGTTGGTCCATTGCTGCGCACGATGCACTCGCTGACGAAGAGTAGGTACTGTTTATCGACGAAGTCCACATGCTCGACATCGAGTGATTTTCGTTCTTGAACCGCGCGCTAGAGAGCGAGCTCTCGCCCCAACCGCGGCATGTCGCGCATATGCGGCACCAACGTGCGCAGTCCACACGGGCTCCCCGTTGACCTCGACCGCGTCCTGATTGTGAGCACGAAACCGTACTCTGACGATGACATCCAGCAGATCATCCACATTCGGTGCGTCCTCCATGTCGGTGCAGGGGTCGACGTCTTACCTGGGTATAGCAACGTCAAAGAGATGATCGATAAGAGACGAAATTCTAACAAAGCCAACCTATAGTGTATAGCCCACCACGCTTGCTATGGTGCACCACGTGTAGGTTTTCTAACACATGGTGTGGGGTCGTCCTCTTGTCTGCTCGAGCGGTAGGATGCTGGGAGGTATTGTGTTGGTATTGCTTTGGTGTTGTAGGCCATTTAGGGCATCATGTCAAATGAGCAGAGGTACAAAGATCTTATTTGCTACTCATCAAACTACTCATCATTTGCCTAGCAATAAGTAAAGTCTAAGTAGTTTTTGAGTACAGCTGAAGTCCATAAGCTGCACAACCACACGAGGAGTGAGATGCTGATTAATGTAAGCAAATATATGTATGACTCTGCCAACTTTCTCTATCTACCCCAAATGAGAGACATTGTCCAATGGGAAAAAGAAGATTACAACAACTGGATGTGATGGAAAGCAGGCAGAATGTGACATGTGCTAGTACATGGTCCATATGGGTGGGGATGCTGGATGATGATGATGATGGACAGCCAAAAGACATAAATGAGGTAAAAAAGCAGAGTGGGAAAGGGGGTTTATGACTGCAATGATATCCTGTCAATCGACCCACTCATAAAGTTTTTGCATGATGTGAGATCAGCCTTGGGGAACTCGGCTATGATTGCCTCATGCATGGTCCTATGAACTAAGATGAGCGCCAACACACTGACACAGAACACAAAATGTACTTCTTGGTCACCATCATCAAATCCTGCGTGCTCAGATAATTACTTAGTGCATGGAACACCTCCTCGTCCATTGGATTGGGGTTCAAACTCAGCCCCAAAAACACGTTCATGGAGGTTGCCATGGAAAACGTCAACATGCATGGGTCCCCAGCACCCAACAGCATAGGTGGCTGCAATCTGAACCCACCTGTTTGCAACCTGTTGCCAGTGAACATGTTCATGTTCATACTGCCCATGCCCATCATTGTTGCACATGGATCCACCATCCCATACACACTCCCTGTGTGCTGGAACCTGAGGGGTCCCAACATCCCTGATCCACTGTGGTCCGAACCAGCCATGCTCCCAGGTCTATGGCCTAGCGACATAATTGGCACAAGAGGCAATCTGTACTAGGACATCATCAGTTGACGGCCTTCGTACATGGACCCTTGTCGAGAACCAGCATGGCTGTGATGTGACGCAGCGCTTTGGAGGTTGGTGGTCGAGTTGTTCAGCATGTTCATATTTTGGTAATGATCACCTCTGTTGAATGGGCCACATGGGAACCGTGGCTGTGAATGGGCCTTGCTGATCCATGTCTCATCAGAATGACATGAGGCACCCTCCCATGCCTCAGCTTCATACTCTATAAAAAGAATATCAATGGCCAAATAAACACTGATCCACACTGACACGCACTACTAAACTTCTTGAGGGAGATCATTGACTTGTCAAACCGTTCATCCTCATTCATGACCACCTTCTTGCTCCCTCCATCACCAATCACAACATGCATGTTTCCCCACGAGAAGTCGCCTATGCACCAGAAAGAGTAGATGGGCAGGAAGAAGCTATATACTGGATACCTTGTTCCAACAACTTTTAGTCAGACACAAAAAAGACTAGGACCAACACATGAAAGGAGATAGACAATCATCCAGCCAACAAGCATGAATTCACATTTGATAATGAAGATCAACGCCTACAACAGCACATTTTCAGTTTAATACCAATGTCCTGACTCGACTACACACGTACCTGTAAGCCATATGTCACACCCAACATGATAATTGAGATCAATGGCAGCAAACTACTGCCAGTAGTGACCATGATGATCAAATAGGCAAGCTATAGAACGGAGTCAGCATATCACTTCGACCCGACTCACATAGATGACTGTGGCAGGGAGAATCTACATCCACATCAGCACCATCCCAACTGACAAGAGAGAGTGAGAGAATGAGAGAATGACACACAATTGTTCCCAACAAGTCAATGAACACAAGAAGCGCATCAAGTAGCAGCAGAAGCCACACAGCTCAGACAAGACAACCAACTCGAGCAGGTTATGCACCATAGAGTTGATCCACCGACATTGCCGAGAGAACAGGACATGCCATGACTCAGGCACCATCGTATGCACCACCACATCCAGAATGAACTTGGTCTTGAAGGTCAGAAAGTGTTTCATGAGGAGCATTGTGAGGAAACAGCCTTCACCGAGTGAGAACAAGTTCTTTTGTGCAACATGTCGATGTTGCATTTGGCATACTTGTTGATGATCCAGTTCAAGATGATAATCGGGCAACCCTTGTCAGTGTGAGAAACAGCCGGGCAGACAGGTCACTGAACCAAAGAGGGACTTGAACGCCTTGGAAAGGTGATGAGAGATGAAGTACTCTAGACTTGGATCATCGTCCACCACAAGCCCTCTTTGTTGGATAGTTGGGTTTCACCACAAATGCCAATAATGGTTGAGTCGTCTGTGGCCGATGAGACCAAATGGTTGAGCGACTCAGGCGTGACTGTCTGCAGGAGTCTGTCAGTCTCAATGTGCCGCTGAACCCATGAGACAACCCACTGTATGTAAGTCCGCATCAACTGTAAAGATGTATTTGTAAAAGGCTGGATCAATCCCAATTATGTTCCGCATCTGATGAAAGATCTTGAGTTCCAATGGCAACATTGGTGTGTCAAAGTGTACTTGGTTAAGGTAATGCATAAGCAAAATCTGACTGTCTCATTTTAGCCAAAGGCAGAAATGAGTGGAGTGGTTCCTGTAAACATCATTGAGCCAGTGCCTGTAGGACCACATGTTTGGAAGCTGGGAGGGTCAAAAAGGATTAATTGACTTGTGGACATCACGGTTTGCAGGGGCGATCTTGTGATTCGCTGTCTCAACAACATAGGTGAAAAGGATGGCATAGAGATTGCACATGAGTGAGTCATGCTGGATGGCACTCTGCTCAACACTGAGAAGAACGGTGTATAGCTCCTTGCGAACATAACTGGTCTTGTTGGTGAGGTTTTGTGCGAGGTCATCTGGGACAACACCAAGGAGACATGCAACTTGCTTGAGGACAGGCATTTGCAATGGATGCGGATACATCCCTGGCATCTGCCTCTGTGAACTGAACATTGCTCAGAAGAAGGATAGCAATGAGAATTGTGAAAATAGACAATAAGTGTTTCAGTTTGAAGCCAAGTGTGTGGATAGCGATGCAAACATCCTCCATTGCTGAAAGGTCCACTTGGGAGCTGGTAGCAGCCTGAAGAAGCCAACAGGACATATTCCGAGGAGTCGACAATGTTGAAGTAATCACATTCCTGAGGTGCTGCACTGGACAAGAACTGGTAAAAGATGTGAAACATGTGTTCCTCATTGGCAAGGCGATTGAGTCTAGATTTGTCTAATGCAAAGGTGAGGACTTTAGTGGATTCAATGCAGCCATGATTGTTGAAATGAAACTCGAGATAACGATTATGCCATGATGCATTTGGATTTGAAACAGTCTTTGCATTCCCAAATACGTCAAGGAGGGTATGAAGGGCTTTGATTTGGCCTGCCATCCTGAGCTCTTTTTTGGAATGGGAAGAAAGCCGCAGAACCTGGTTGACAAGGAGATGTAAAGTGGATGTCTTTCCAGAGCCAGTGACACCGCTAAAAGGATGGTCAGAAGTCCAAGTCCTACACAGTAGGGAGAGATGTATTGAGTGATGACGGACTGTGAGTGTCTGGTGCGACATATGAGCAAGTAAGTCTAAGCAACAAGTTCATATGGATGGGGCTGAAGGAGGGTTGAGCTAGTGAGGGGAAGGCTGGTTTCCTTGTAGCACTGCTCTTCATATTCTCTAGCACTGAGGTCGTTAACATTTGAGAGTATTTTGAAGGGATTTATGATGAGCAAGTTCATTGTTCCTATAGTAAATCCGAGCAAAAGTGGGTGTTGAGGACAGCAAGGATGGCATCATTGGACGGGTAGACAGGGACTGGGAAGAGGCTATAAGGTAGGTGAGGTTGCCTGTGTTAGCTGTGTGGGTGGAGAGAGAGGCGGAGGCCATTTGAGGCCAAGGAAGGAATGTGGAAAGAAAGAGTGGATGGGAAAAAGAAAAACTGGATGGAGCTGAGGTGACGTTGTTGGTCAACCACCCTGGCAGATTGGACTGGCCATCATGTAACAACACATGGCCATCTCATTTCTAGATCTTCCCACAGATCATGGGGCCGAACAATAATAATATCTAAGTACCATGGATACCTTCATATTAACTAGAGATTATTGTTCTCAGCCAACTTTTGTGATTTCTAGGGTAAGAAGCGTGATGGTGAGTGACTTCCCTAACAGATAATGATTTGGGATCATTGCAACTGACCGTTGTACCAGGTGGAAATAAAATGCCAGTCATCAACACTGTTCGACGCAGGCAACCCTAGACTCAACTTGATACCACACCCGCAGTGCCACACCCTTCTTCAAACAAGTCTGCATGGTCAACTGGGTGCACGATCAACACCATCATCTTGGATTTATTTTTGCTCTGTGGCTCCCCATGCCACACGTCCACCACCTGAGGTACCAAGCTAGAGAAACACCCTGAGCAACCACTGTCCACGTGGACCCTCTGCCTGCTCACCTCGGGGCATACGTCTGAGTGAACAGCACCGCTTCTGGTGCTCGGTTCATCACAAGCAAGTTTACACACCCCTTGGTATCCCCCAACTGGAAAAGCATTGCAAATGCTGAATTATTAGGGGGGCTGAGCACTGCGAGTGAAGCAAGCAGTGCGAGGGAAATAGTTGTAAGCTGGTGAGGCAGGGGAAGTTGAGGGTGAATACAATGGGGAAGGTGTGTTGGGGGTAGTGGGGAGAGTCATATAAGCTGCTGATCTGGGTTGGGGGGAGTGGGGATAACTGGCTTTGAGGCGATGGGTACTGCTGCCCATAGGACAGTGAGGGTGATGTAGACAACGCAATGTGAATGGGTGGGTGGTGGGTGGCAGCATTGATTTCTTCATTGAAGGGAGTATGTGTGTCAGGTACGGCCCTGGTAGGTATCATCGCAAATGACCTTAGAAGCAAGCATGAAGACCGAGATGAACAAGTGGTGGCCTGAGGAACCCTGACTCCAAGCAGTAGGAAAATGAACCTTGAGATGCTGGAGAAGGACAAGAGTGGTGAATGTGACAGATGGGTATAGCATGTAGATTTAGTACCCACCATGTGAGAACTGAGTGAACTGTGTGTGTGCAGTGCTCTCGGCTGGCATCAACTATTGGTGTGGCAGTTTATACTAGATGTCGGAAGGAATCTGCAACCATACTTTAGTCAGAAAGCAAACCAGGGATTCAATTGCATATGCCAGACCAATAGTATATACTAATACACTAACTTCAAGCGCCTTTTAAGCCTGTGTGATGCCAATGATGAATGAAAAATACTATTACATTGTCAGACCCATGTGCCATCCTTTTAGGCATTGGACTCGTCTGCATCCGACTCGTCTGTATTGGTCTTCTCTGCATCAGGCTCACCTGCTGTGAGCTGTTTAATTTTGAATTTTCCGTGCTGATTTGCAGCATGCTTCATAGAATAGAGTACATTCTCCAGCTGCCCTAGATTGCTGACATGGCGATACACTTCCTCAGCAACATGATCTTGAAAGCTGAGCCTGGTAGAGATCTTGTGAATACGCCTATTGTAACCATACCGAGCCAGCAGGATCATGTCATCAGGGTGGATAGGGAAGTTAGATGGAATATCTAGTTCTAGTTATTATAGTGAGTGTGTGATGGCCACAGTAGGCTCCAAATGACATATGTTTGTGGTCCTCCCTGGTAAGCTGTGGGTCCTTGGTGCAGCTTTGTACTGCAGGGACAAGTGCATGTGTAGGTTCATTGTTGCCTGTATTAGATTGCTGGTTTGGACCCTGGTTGTTCCCAAGGGCCAAACTGCTGGACTTGGCAACATTGTGGGCTGTATGGCCATCATTGGAGCTCGAGGTGATTGAAATCACCATGCTGTCTGACTTTAAGGATGATGGCATAGTTGGGTTTGTCACAGTGGCATGCTGATTGTGACAGGTCGAGACGGAATAGATACTTACACACCATACTTAGTCTCAGTTGTAGCTACTCCAGGGGACAGAAAAGCCAGTCAATATGACAAACACCAAGTACTGTATATTGTCTGTAACAGGTACCACTATATAAGTTGTAATGGAAGTCAAGGAAGGCATTAGTGAGTTCACAGGAAAAATTCAAATTACAGCTATCCCTGTCTCACATCCACCTATGTCAGTCTTCAAGCCCAAGGTCGTCTTGTCCATCCTTCGAAATAGTTCTGCTGTGCAGCCGAGTGAGCATGAGAAGTTCCAGTCACACTGGTTGCACACCATAAGTTCACTCCTTGTCTGGCCTGTAGAGATGTTCTGAATCATGTTAACTGTGCATGCATTTAATAGGTCAAAAACTGGGTTGATAAGTGGGGGAACTTACCTGCAACTAAAGTGTGCAGATGGCCGCTTGTCCAGCTGCAGTGGGAAGCCAAGGTGGTCAAATATGTCACCTTCATGTGGAACATGATATGCAGCTGCAATCGCAAAGGTCTCAAAATGAAGACACTTGGGCATGACATCCCAATCCTTGGACCACAGTTCATACCACCAATGTACCTTCATTCACAACTGCACCCAGGAACTGTCAGTATTTCATCAGAGAGCCAGTATATCAAACCAATCAATATCATTCATCCGCTGTACTATCTGGAGCTAGCAAAGTGCCCAAAGTGCCAGTCCAGTGATGAGATAGCATGGGAAGGCTGGACAATAATGGGGCCACGTGAGCTCCATGGCATATCATACAAAGAAAGTGCACTCAGACTTCAGTTACACTGTTACCGTTGCAAGCAAAACCATGCTGCCAGCACCGTTTTGGAAAGTGATGATGATGTTGTGATGGAAGAGAGCTGTGATGCCAGTGAGAACAAGGGAACTATGTGATCGTCAATGGGATCAGACGGCAGTGGCCACTGTTTCGCACTTACAGTGGCTCCCAAAAGTGTTCCAATACCTACTGAAGGTGCAGTGCACAAAGTGCACTGCAATACCCTGTGGGAATTTCGCTTATGTGTAGTGAGACAAATAATAGTACACACTCCTGGCTACATTTCGGTCCCTGGGTCATGTGATCCAGTCCATATTTGGCAAAGATATGGCCATTTTAAAACAGCAACTACATTGGAACAGTTTTGGGACTTTTAGTCTGGATAGTGGAATCTCACCAATGTAATAGGATAGATGCCAATACTGGACTCCACCAATGTAGACACATATCATAACATGCTATCACAGTCTTTGTGGTATCTTATATCCACATTTCAATAGTGTTAAATGGTAGATTTTCATCAAATGGGCTATTATGCTTGCTAGGCTTGAAATTTGTTATTGTATACTTGGTGGTGTCCCAATAAAGACCTTACACATACATACCATTATTTGTAACAATATATGACTTATCAGTACCATAGGATTGTGCTAAATTGCACTTGAATAAACAGATCCCTAGTAGTACTCAGTGAATTGATTATCCTTTTCAATGTATGTAGAAATAAACAAGCTATGAAATGGTCCAAAATCATTATTAACATTATGTCTATGACCATATGGAACGGAATTACCAATATGAAGCCATATGAATACAGTATGACTGCTGTATGTCCATAACAAATAGGCTTCTCTTTTTAGGGGCTGAAGGATGTGTAGGTTTTATGCCTCTAATGCACCATATGACTGAAGTGGAGTGACTGCACAATCATTACATCATATTACAAGCTGATATGAGTATGAATAGTAGTCAGAATGTGACACAAGTGAAATAAGTACCAGAATCCCTTATACACAGAAGGGAAGATGGTGATTTTTGGATTCCATCTGGCTGTGAATGAAGTAAATATGAACATAAATGGCATATGTAGTATATTAGACATCATTAGCTACAATAGTGATCAAATATTCCTGCTTTGTCAATTCTAGAAGTTAACAAAACAAAAGATCTACAAAACGTTAATATGGGTTACATAGAGTATGTGAGATCTAGGGTGTTTCCATGGTCTAGAACAGTCATGCTGTATTCATAATAATGGTATAAATGTCAAAGATGATTCCTAAGACACCACAAAGTGTGCAATAACAAATTTCAAGCCTAGCAAGCATAATAGCCCATTTGATGAAAATCTACCATTTAACACTATTGAAATGTGGATATAAGATACAACAAAGACTGTGATAGCATGTTACTATATGTATCTACATTGATGGAGTCCAGTATTGGCATCTAACCTATTACATTGGTGAGATTCCACTATCCAGACTAAAAGTCCCAAAACTGTTCCAATGTAGTTGCTGTTTTAAAATGGCCATATCTTTGCCAAATATGGACCAGATCACATGAACCAGGAACCAAAATGTAGCCAAGAGTGTATACTATTATTTGTCTCACTACACATAAGCAAAATTCCCACAGGGTATTGCAGTGCGCGAAGTGCACTGCATCTTCGGTAGGTATTGGAACACTTTTGGGAGCCACTGTATGTCATCACTCAGTCCCATACCAAGTTTGGTTGTTCTCGCCCCACAACATCTAGTGGTCCTTCATCACTAAGGAGCAGTGTAGACAAGAGAAAACTTGGCTCACAGGGATTCCGTCACTTATACCCAGCTTCAAGATGAAATCCCGCAAAGATATCCAATTGCACAAGGCCTTTGACCTGGCCTGGTAACAATAACTCTTGACCTTGCCCAGATCTTATGTGTGAAACAGAATTCTGTTAATTCAAATGCATCTCAGTCATCTTGTCTGAGCAGGCATACCATTTCAACACACAGTCCCCTTTGCACCATTGAAACAAAGGTTCACTTTGAACAGACATCTTATGTTTGAACAATCGTATCTTCTTGACGATTTGCATACAGGGAAAGTGTGCCTTTCCCCACGTCAGCATCACCCACCTACCCTTCAAATGTGAGGTGGCAGATTCATCACCATGATCACATCCATGATCTTGTGCTCAATCTAGAACACCTGTTCCTTGGTCCAATTTGAGTCCATGTCCCCATACATGGCCCGCACCCCCATTTCTCCACACTGTCGATGATGGCAAGGACCCGGACAACATCAGCAAAGGACCATAGGAGGGGACAACCATACTTTCCAGTCTCTGCAACGGACCTCTGCCTCATGTCATGCTCATGTACCCATATATCATGCTGGGGACGTACTTGAGTCCGAGCCGGCATGTATTCATCATCCATTTCAGTGTCTGCAAAAGCATAAGGTAGAGCACAGGGACACATGGCTTACTCGGGCATCCTCCTGCTCTTTGTTACCTCCATGACCACCACACTCGTGTCCAATAGCTCCGGAACTGAAGAGGAAAGTGTGAAGAGGACAGTGATACCTTGAGTGACGGATTTCATTTGATAAACAGGACAATGAGGTGCTCGAGAGACACAGAAGCTATGCTGTGACTGACAGTCTATCAAAACGGGCATTTAAAGCGAACGAAGGTGCTTACCGTCCTCTGAGGCGGTTGACATCACGGTGAACATTGTGCACACACCTTCTTGTAAAGACATATCTGGAGAATACACAACAAGACGTGTCACCTCGATGTATTGATTAGAGAGCTTGTCGACCCCATGATGGATGTAGGAGTCAATAGGTCATTGCACACCCACTCGCGCAACATGCCAAGAGGCACGGACTCCGGATGCTTTTTTGTTATTTGACTGCACCAGTTGCGGCCGTGGACTCATCATGCCGACAAACGTACATCGTGAACAGATAGTTAATTAACCACGAGGCGGAATGAAGGGCGAGGACATCTGTGAGCAGTAATGGTCAATGATCGAGATTTCACCACTCAAGACGACGTCGTCATGTCATGGGTGTCAGTTGGAAAGGCATCGAACATCGAATGACAGGATTTCTAACTCGAACATAGCAACACAGCAGGTATCAGTGATGACCAGCAGCGAGGTGGTCATATATAGGTGCAATGGTCGGCTGCAAGGGGCTTCAGAACATCACCAATTGTATCCAACACTTCGGGACGTACCGGGACATTCCGCTCCCTGGGTGTCACGGTAACTGAGCAAGCGGACAACATATAGACACATATACGTACCACTTCGTACCACCGGGCATAGATGGGGCTGGGACGCGTGAATGGGTTTATGAAGGAGGACCGGATCAGCGACATAACTTACAAATATACGGGTCGGGGTGTTGTTTGGCTGCCAGTGCAGCTTCCGCCTTTTGAAGAAACTCGGCCAGTGCCCTTGGGTCGTGTACATCGCTTTCAAGTGCTCGTTTACACGGAAGGACCAGCGAGGACACGATCCACGACTCACCGGTGGCGCTCAAATTCTGCTCTGATCATCATCGCCCTTCCGCGCCAGATATCTCTGCGAACAACCCAGTCCAGCTCGTTTTTCAACATGCGCCGGTAGAGAGACTTGACACGGGACTTGTGTGCGGCCGAGAAGGCAGCGTTCGACATGGTGAGGAAAGAAGTGTCGAACTGAATTAGAATTTGCATGGTAATACCCAATTTGGACTTGTCATTTCGTGCAAAATTTCATCGTCCTCGTCCCCATCCTCGCGATGGATCCCCACTCGATACACTCACAATTCAATCAGCGTACACCCAAGTCGGGGCCATTTACACCCACTACAAAATTTATGGAACAAACACCCAAAATCGCCCTCGAAAAATATGCCAAAACGCCACCGACAGCCAAGGATGATGCTGATCAATCGTGGCCACGTCCTATAGCGACGAACGCGCGCGTTAGACAGGGAGAAAGGTTCAAACGGGACATGTTTATCGCTTTTATCCAAAAGGCATTGCAGGAGAAACTCGATGTACGTGGCCTCGTGTGCGCTACCTTACACTTGCCAGAGCGTGTCTGTAGGGCCACAGCAAAGACTTTGATGACCTCGTCGACCAATTCAACCCAAGAAAACTGAGCGAGAGCGCGACGTCGTCCTCGCAGTTGCGACTGTGGATCCTTGCGTTGTCACAT
>JBBPTV010000369.1:0-24968 GCA_038094275.1 Tubosaeta brunneosetosa | reverse complement strand
CTCGTGGTAGATACATTCCAACTCCCAGCTCCTACTTATAATATAGTACCTGTTGTCATGCAAATACAAGGTCCTCTTGTCCTCTTCTCCACCGCCTACTCTTACCACTACCTAGCAACCAACTTACACAAAATCCCAGAGGTATACTAGTCATTTCTGTCATTTCCACATTTGGCCCATTGTTGACTTCAACAATTAGGGCTATCTTTATAATGCTAGCTTCATGAACCATCCACTACCTACCACAAGTCCCTTCAGATGGTGTGTGCACACTATCGCCTATGGTTCTTATGCTGAGATGATCATCCCAGAGCCATCCCCACCATTCCCACCCTCGAAGGCCAAAACACAGAGCCTGCCGAGTCAAAA
Organism: Tubosaeta brunneosetosa; assembly: GCA_038094275.1. Taxonomy (NCBI): domain Eukaryota; kingdom Fungi; phylum Basidiomycota; class Agaricomycetes; order Boletales; family Boletaceae; genus Tubosaeta; species Tubosaeta brunneosetosa. The sequence goes on along the minus strand of JBBPTV010000369.1, from coordinate 24,599 downwards.
GTTTCTTGGTTTGTGTTTCATCACTTCACCCTCACCTATGTTGTGATCATGTCCTAGGCGATTTGTTTACAAGAATTGAAAGAAATCACCAGTTTCCTGGTTGCCATCGCTTTGTATGGATTAGCATGTAGACTAGCAGACTGGGGTCTTCAAGTGATGATCAGACTCATTGTCTGCATCTTGACCAGCCCACCGACTCCCCCCTGAGTGGCCCCCTCACTCAGAACTGCCATCTTATTCAAAAAGTCTGTACCCAACTATGTTGTACAAATTTAATTTTACCAAAGATGTAAAATAAGTGTGTCCTGCTTGCAGAGGCTCCAGTAATGAACCTGAGTTTGAATCTGACCTAAAATATGTTGGGTGCACAAATTTAGACTTTGGTGTTGCGTCTGCAAGTGGAACAAATATATTATCTCTTTCAGAAAACTTGCCAATTCAGTTCATACAACAATGCTTAATTCTTATTGTCACTAAGATGAAGCATTTTATTCTGTCTGTTTTGCCACTCTAAGTTCAACAGACAAAGCTTATTACATTTCTTTAATTTTGTTGTACAATTTGTGTTGTACATACTGACCACTAGCAAGGCAGAATTTGTTTGTACCTATGTACCACCAATGCACTGCAAACTTTTCCGACCATGCCCGGGGTGTCATGGATAATTGCCTTTCTTATTAAGCTGCTGACGTGGGAGTCAGGTGTGTCATGAAAGTCAGCACTCCCGTTTGTGCATCGACTCACTTCTTGTCAACTCATCCGCTCTGAAATGACTCCTTCACTAGTCCAGACCTTGACAATGCCGTGCCCCAGAGGAGGTCATCTACCTTGGAGAAAACTTGGCACTCTGGCTGCCCAACCAGCTTTACACCATATGCTGGGGAACCCAGACATGCCACTCGAAAATGATCGTCCCCCCCTTATCGATGACACCACGCCTTCCGAAGAAGTCGCATGCTCAGGTGCAGTTAATCGTAACGCGGAACCCAGCTTCGCGCGCTCATCCAAGCGGGCCGCTACTGCTATCGACATAGAACGCTGCCGTACCATCATCGAGGAGCTTAATAGTGGCTCCGTTGAGGCCCAAGTCAGCCAACCATTGCATCTCACCATCTTTGCACAGTTTAGTAACTTCGCATGCAGATCTTTGACAACGTTACTCGCAAGGAGTTTGAGGTCATAGCATACCAGCGGAGGGACGATCTACACCCTAAGTCGGTCTCCAATCCCTACCCATCACCATCTCACAAGCCCTACAGGCTTTTTTATGACGCTCGACGTTCTCAGCTGGTCGCCATGACCCCCAACCCAACCCACGCGTGCGCTGTGAATTTTCTCGCGGACCGTGTTAGGGATTTCATCGCAACCTACCAACATACCAGTGTGTCACTAAAAGTATCACAAAACACTGGGATTGATGGCAAGAGGCGCGGAGAAACAGTCACCCCCGAGTTTTGCCTGGTCATCGATCCAGATTCCCCATTGCAGTTTGAATATCCATTCTGGGTTGGGGAGTGCGGGTTCACTCGAACCATTCCCGCAATGCAGGGTAGACTAGCCCAGGCGGTGGAAAACTGCTCTCAAATTGATGCGGCATTCATGATTGTCATCGAGGACGACTTTGGCCACCTTCCCCGACGCGATGAGCACCCCCTTCTGTCGCAACCCAAACTCCCTGAATCCGTGTTCGCAAGCGCTGGCTTCTCTCGGGACCGCTGCATTGAAATCGAGAACGTAATCTGGGTGAATATCAAGCTAATCCAGGTATACGTGTTCCTTCGAGGAGAAGACGGCAAGTTCAACTTTGACATTGCCGACAACCCTCTCGCTGCATGTGGGGTAAGCATCTTTCAACTCGCAACGCTCGCAATCCACTCATCTGTTTCCCCGCTCTTAGGAGATATACCCTCAGATGTCTGTTCAATCCATCTCTCCGCTGCTCAACCTTGCGGGTCGACGACTTCTCTCCCATATCGTGGATACCATGAAGAAGAAGAAGAAGAAGAAGAAGTCCAAAGAGGACTCTACCAGAATTCGCCATCTTCAGAGCATCATGGATTTTGTCACGTTTCCTATCGACTGGTCCCTATTCCTCGCGAGGATCGACCGCTCGTTGTTTCCCACAGCCTTTAGACGCTACTTATCGTGCTTTCACGAGGAAAACGTCTCCCAAAGCGGCCCGGGGAAAAGGAACCCGTTGCGTGCGCGGCGCATATACCGGAACAATGGCGGGTTTAAGGGACGGCTTGGGACGTCATCAGCGAGGAAGAACGCACGCAGGTGAATAACAACAGTGCCACTCCCAAATTCAGTAGAACCACTGCATCGCTTTTTTCCGAAGGTTCGATTTGATTGTACTCGTTGCGGCTCAGTTTCATATTCTGAAATTAGACACTGTATTTCTGTTCCAACTTTCCCGCCTCCTTGTGAAATAGCCCTCAAATTTCTATTACGTACTATGTGATACTCGACCCTAATCCCTTTCCGCTGCGGGTTGCGTGTGGTGACGAAAATGGGCACACGCGGGCATGGGCTACGTGCCCTCGTTGTTTTGGACAGAGTGCAACTTAATCCGCTTGCAGGCAGCGCGGTCGTTTTGTTTGCATCTATCAAAGGGTCTAACTCCAACTTTGCACGGACCTAGTTAGGAGAGTGTAAAAATCACATTCTCATAAAAGGGGATACAGAAGCGGAGGAAATGTGCGCAAGTGCTTCTCAGACGCACATCGCGCCTAGCCTCAGGGTCAGAGCCTATGTTTTCTTGTGTGATTTCTTCGGCGCAGGCGCAATGGGAATAGGTAATTTTGCACGTTCTCTGGGCCACGTTTCTGAAAACCAGCATGATGAGTCAACTGAGCTGTGTCGACAAAGAGAACGATAACGCCCACCTTTCCTCTCCCGTTGCATCCTCTAGTCGTGCTAGTGACTCCGCGTCCTTCTCGATCATTCCCAGCAACCTACTACACCTTCGCCGCAACCTTGGGTCGACCGACTTCAGAAGACCAATCAAAGCGAAAGACAGGAATCGCCCTTCTACGGAATATACCCTTCTCATCCATGGTGAATAGCATAGTAGGATATTCGAGTTCTTGCATCGGACGCCTGACAAAGTCGATTCGATTGTCTGGAAAGAAGCTACTGGAGATTGAACCGTCATCTACATTGTCAGGTTGAGCTAAGCTGTGCAAAACACATCGAGTTTAGTAACTATAAACAGTTAAGTCAGGGACTAGTTCTTAATTTGGTTATTGCCTACACGTTTCCACCAATCAGAGCGCTGAAAGCCAATATGGGCCAAGAATTGGAAGTCGTCAAGATATAATGTTATTCGACCACCTTGCAGATCGGTCCATCATGTTTGGCTTCGCACTCAGTGATGCGAGGGTATTGAGCCCTTGCAGTGTATCTTGAAGTGGATATAATAGGGTCTTGCCGCCATGGCGTCTTTGTCATGGATCTCGGGTAGACGTCAGTTCAAATGACATCAGCGTCTCATTAGACCGTACAGTGCGCGGGTGAGTTTATGCATCACTCGGGGTTCTTGCAGATTGACTACTGCCAGAAGTCTTGCCGGCTCCAGTCATGGAACCCAACCTCCTTCAACGCTCGCTCATATTCAGTAAACGGCTGTGGGAACCAAACGGATATGTATCAGCGCTGCATGGATCGCCAGATACGTATTACCATCATCAATGTCAAAGCTCTTGAGCCTCAGCCCACTCAGCCGTGAGCTTTTCTGGCGTGTCTTCAAATCCTTGCAACGCAAACACTGTTCGAGGGCTGAAGCTGGAAATCAAGTCCAGCGCCGGAAAGTACGGTTGGCAGAACAAACCTGGGACACAGCCAGCCCTCTCTCTCGTGAAGCTGGAGCTGAGTCAAAGCCAGGTAAAAGATTCAGACATAAGTACGGCTGTTACAGCACCTCATTTTATGGCGATGTTGGGGTTCGCCACACATTCACTTCAGACTCTGCTTCGGCGCATGCACCAACTTGAGTGCTCTCGCTGACAGTCTTGATGGACCTGCACATGACGCACCGAGGACGGCTTCGATGTCATGGCTAACAGGTTTTTCAACACGTCGCAAGGATATTTGTGGGACGGTACCCACTCGTCAGAAGCATTGGCAATGTTCTCAATACCACGCGAAAGTTTGCACGGAGACCGCTTTGGGAAGGTAGCACGTATGTACGTGCATATTCGTCCACCGAAACGGCGACGGTGCTCATCACACCAGCCTTGTGCGGCGTCTGAAACGCGTTGCACGCCTCACATACGGCAACCGGCGCGTCAAAGGAGGGACGTACCTAATGTATACCAGGCGTGTATCGCATGCCCCACTGGGGGTCTGATTACCGTGTCGTACAGACCTGTGGTGTGTTTCTGGGCTTTCCTGGCACATGACGTATAAGTTGAACTGTGGCATCATTCAGCTCTATTCCCGACGCCGAAGAGAGCGATACCTTTCGACTCCGTACGGAACCACCCGCGACAACAAAACTAGACCTCACAACGTTGTTTTACCCAGCAGCGACTAGTGACCGCCGACGTTCGCGTTGTGAGACACCGTCCCCGTGGTATGTGATGTAACGGCCGTGTAAACGTTCTATTCGAAACACGTCATCGGTCGCGACCCAACTCCCCGAATCCAGAGGGAGTTCGTAACCAATGGGAACGACGGGCATACGCAGAAAAGACAAATAATAGTGCAGGAAAGATGGTGGTGAACGCCGGCAAGCTCAAGGGTTTGAGTCAGGCACTTGGATGGAGCGGGCTAGGCACCAATACAGCAGAGTGCGAGCCAAGTACTACTACTGGAGTCGAGTGAGACAGCTCTTCGGATAAAGCGGTTCATACCTTGGAGGTGGGTGCACAAAGGAGTAAATCAAGGACGACGACTACGACGGGTTCGGACGACTCGGACGAGCAGAACAAAGAAAAGTAGCTGTGGGCTAGAACGTTTGATTATGTATTAGCGAGGTCACGGATCAATAATTGTGGCTGTGGGGAACTGACGTGGGAAAACATATCTACGTTCCTGCGGAGAAAGAGCTTCATTTGTTACGTAAACGGAAGAGGGCCATCTCACAGAAGACGGGGGAATTGAAACAGCACAGTACGTACGATGTTACATTACACAATCGGACATTTCAGAAAAGGCTTTGTGGTAGCTCTACATGAAATGTGACGCCGTTTTTATTTACCTACATCCTTTCTTCGCCGATGATACCCAGAGCCCAGACGGTCCCCTGAACACACCCTTGCCACGGACTTTGTATCCGCGCCGCGACAGTAACAAAGAGCTGGCACGTTTGGTGACATTTTCCCCGTGAAACCACGATAAGTAGCGTCTAAAGGCTGTGAGAGACAATGAGTGGTCGATTTTCGCAAGGAGTAAGGACCAGTCGATGGGAAACGTGACAAAATCCATGATGCTCTGAAGATGGCGAATTCTGGTAGAGTCCTCTTTGGACTTCTTCTTCTTCATGGTATCCACGATATGGGAGAGAAGTCGTCGAGACGCAAGGTTGAGCAGCGGAGAGATGGATTGAACGGACATCTGAGGGTATATCTCCTAAGAGCGGGGGAACTGATGAGTGGATTGCGATCGTTGCAAGTCGAAAGATGCTTACCCCACACGCAGCGAGAGGGTTGTCGGCAATGTCAAAGTTGAACTTGCCGTCTTCTCCTCGAAGGAACACGTATACCTGGATTAGCTTGATATCCACCCAGGTTACGTTCTTGATTTTAATACAGCGGTTCCGAGAGAAGCCAGCCCTCGCGAACACGGATTCGGGGAGTTTGCGTTGCGACAGAAGGGGGTGACGCTTATCACGTCGGGGAAGGTGGCCGACATTGTCCACGATGTTGATCATGAATGCCGCATCAATTTTAGAGCAGTTTTCCACCGCCTGGGCTAGCTTACTCCGCATGTCATCAACTGTTTGCGAAAGCCCACACTCCCCAACCCAGAACGGATACTGAAGCTGGGAGGGGGAATTTGGGTCGATGTCCAGGCGAAAGTCGGGGGTGACTGTTTCTCCGCGCCTCTTGCCGCCAATCGCAAGGTTTAGGAATATGGCCAGTGGTACACTGGCATGGTTGTAGATTGCTATGAAATCCCTAACACGGTCCGCGAGAAAATTCACAGCGCACTCGTGGGTCGGTAAGGGCCCGGGCATAGCTACTAGGAACGTTGAACGTCGTAAAATAGGCTGTAGGGGTGATTGGTGAGATGTTGATGAGTAGGGCTTGGTGACCGACCTAGGAAGTACTGGATGGTCCCTCCGCTGGTACGTTGTGACCTCGAACTTCCCGCGAGTGATGTTGTCAAAGATTTGGTTGCAAAGTCGCAGGGTTGTGCGACGAAGACGGGATGCGATGGTTGGCTGACTAGGACTTCGACGGAGCCGCTGTTAGTCTCTATGATCGAACGGCAGCGATCTAAGTCAATAGCAGTAGCGGTCCGCTTGGATGAGCGCGCAAAGCTGGGTTCCGTGTGTTACGATTGACTGCAGCTGACCATGCGGCTTCTTCATAAGGGCGGGACAATCCTTTTCGAGTGCCAACATGCTGGGGCGCCCCTCCGGATGGAATGCGCGTATGGTGGGCCGCCAGAGTTGCTTTCCGCCAACGTAGGGGCCTCTTCTGTAGCACGGCATTGTCAAAGTCTGTACTAGTAAAGGAGTCATTTCAGAACAGGAAGGAAGGTGAGATCGACAGAGAATGAGTGACGTTTGAATATTAACGGTACATGTTTTGTAAGAGATGCGGCCAAGCGACATAGTCATAATGGCAAGACTACGATTACTAGCTTCGGCCACCACACACTGGGCCACAGTTCCCTACCTAGTCCGCAAAGCCTCCTAGCGACCTCGGCCGCCTCATCAGTCGGCACACCGCTCGCACTCTGTGAAGGCGATCGGGGAACGATCCTCCTGTGGTCTCGGTCATAGCGACTCATTCTCTTCTTCTAATCTGTGTCCGTAGTTAAGTCAGTCCATTTACTGAGTAGAACGGTCAATTACTCACCGCCTTCGCTTCACATGCAAGGCCCGGACGATCCCCCTGAATTGCCCACCAATTCGTTTAACCTGGACGGTGTAGTAGTACTCGTGTTGCTTCTCGCGTCTTCCTGTGGAGCACATGGATCATCTACAGACTTGGTGTGATGAAGCACACATGATCTTTGCAGGAGATAAGCAAGCGCGTATAGAACGACTAATACGTACAGGGGATCCCCAGTCATCAACACAGGGAGAGTCATTACGCTGTCTTGTTCGATTGTACCGGATGAGAAATCCTTTGACGCCATAGTCTCCCCTAAGGAAAAAAAAATCAGCACATCGTATGGATACGCGATGTCTGATGGAGATGAACCCTGTGGCACGTTTGGTTCAGGTACTGGGGAACCTGGCGTCTTGACCAACGAGGTGAATGTACGATTGCTCTCTGCGCTGTCTTGGGACGGACTAAGACTCGTCTTCGCTCGCTTACTTGGGGAGGGCAAGGTAGCGTCGTCGACCACGACCTTTTTCGTTTTACGCTTGCCAAAGCCAGATACTTTAACATCTACCCTGTTGGTAAACCACGTTTGTTTGTAAGACGGATAGTTCTTCCTTGCAAGCATGTCGATCTTCCAGCCGTCTTCACATAGGTTGAGTTCCGGGTGGATTTGTGCGACCTCAATGAGGAAGGTATCCTTGACCTTTGGGGACATCGACGCCCACGTCGTTTGTGCGTTGATAACATTGTTGACACGGAGGTCGTGCCAGATTTGTCGCATCGTCTGCAGGATACTTGTTACTCTATGGCTCGTCAACGCTGTGCCATCTTCGTCCTCCAGGAAGGATGAATTGGCGCCGGAAAACTTTCCATAGGCGTCGGAACGCCACTGTTTCCACTCTCCCTCGGTCCAGAAACGGACGCTAGGATAATCTGCCCGGCTAAGCTTCGGAAGGGCGCATGTGTTCGAGACCGATGCTTTGCCGAAGTGGGGTTGGAACGTGACATTTGTAGGCCTATCCGCAGCTGAGTTGCTAGGACCAGAAGAATCTACCCCGGGTTCTGAAAGGAGATATCTGCGCACATTTCTGGAACAAATTCTGTGAGTAAATGCTAAAAATACGACTGACTCACTCAATGATGCTTCGTAGGGTGCCATTTTCGAACTGAAGTTTGTTGATGGTCTCGTGCAAGTATTGTACATGCTAGATATACAAGAAAATCGGTTAAGTACTACGGCCCAAAATACAACGGGACTTACAGAACAGTTTGGATCAAAGAAAATTGTTTGAGTCTGTGCAACGCACTATGAGCTCAGAATATATGGGTATACCCAGCCTGACCTGGTGCAATTGAGAACCGTCATTTTGAGAGGTCTGATTAGACATGGCTTGTGTCGGTGTTTCAATTTTTCTGATCATATCTGGGAATTGGCCTTTTCCTGGACCCTTTTTCGCGCTACTTAAGTAAGCGGGTGTTTAGTCGGGTTGTTGCTTATGCCGCGTTTTTACGCATCTTTGCACTTTTTGGTATTCGGTCGTGTTTGTAACCCTAGCAAAACCTAATCCTAGAGTGAGGTTTACCATTTTGGAGCTGTGGTTGTTTGTTTTCTTGCAGTCACGTGACTCAGAATTCCAGCTCGTTCTCATCGCCGCAGAATACGCAGGCACGAATTTCACTACAGAGGTTCCAGTGGAAGAAGCACAGCTGGATTGTGATTTGGTTATCGGCTTTGAGTGGATTTTCCTTACTACTGACGCTCACAATGAGGGATTTAGGAAAAGAAATGCATATCCCATCGTCATGTGGCGATTGTCGTATGTTCCATCCCCTCTCATGGGGCGATGCAGTATTGATCACAGTGTGCGGTCGGAGGACACTCCTGGTCCTGTACAGTCCCCTCGTGGATTCGAGATGCTCACAACTGCTGTGCAGCGACGTTCACACAACAATGAACCCTCACCATCGACCTGAGAGGTTGCATCGACAAAGATCCGTGCAGATCCTGATGGATGGACATCAAAATACACACTCGGTTACCGCTTTTAACTACAAGCAGAGATTTGATTCAGAAAAAAAATGGCAGGCGAGAAACATGACCGCTGGGCGTAGCGGGTTTTGCCACGGATGTGGCGCTTCGCCTGTTATATGTAAACGCGGTTGGGCCGTATCCGCACGAGCGTGCCCTACGTTTATGCAGGATCACGGTGGAGTTCGGACGCCACTTCGGGAATTCAATATTCAATGGTGTCCCTCAGAAGGTACTGAGGAAGGTTGAAGGGAAAACAATTTGTGTGTTTGCAACTATGAATGCTGGTGTGCCGTGAAATACTGATATGGCTTCTCGGTTAAACTTATAGCCATGGTATTGCTATTCTATGGAAAGCCTTGGTCTTGGTACTATCCGTTTTTGGTCGTCCCCCTCGGGGCTTCGGAATACTCCGATGACCAAAACGTCTGGTGATAGCATGGCCCTTCGGGCAAGTCCTGGACCCACAGAAATTTGCATTACCATTTGGCAGGTGGACTATATACATGTGCCAACGCAAAACTAGCATGAGATTAAACGGGGACACCGTGTCATTGACAGAGCAACATATCTCTACATGACGCGAATCAAAGCTGCATATCGTCCAGAGAAGGAATGTAGAGATGGACACGGGGGGTACCCAAGGTTCAACCAGTACCCGTACCTGCTTAATACCCGTATCCCAACCCGCGGGTCTCACATTTCGCGGGTACCTTGCCCTCGCCGCCGTCACTTGTGACAATGCGCCGCTGCGTATCGTCGTCAACGTGGTGGTGGGCGTGCCGTCGCACGTCTCTGCCCTCGTCGTCGCCGTTGCGGTGAGAGAGCGGTAGCCGCCCCGTCATCGTCGCCATGGGGGGTTACGGAGGCATGGGGATACACCCCCTTGCCGCTTCGTAGCGGGTGGTGCGCGTTCGCAGCGTCCCCATCCTCCTCGTCCTCGTCGCCGTGTTGCGCGTGGGGTGCCGTTGCACCCCCTCGCTATCCACGCCGTTAGGGTTGCGGTGGTGGGAAGCCGTCGCCATACTGTGGGGGTAGCGCCGTTAACGTCCTGGTGGCGGTGGGCGCACGGCCGCGCCTCGTCGCCCTTGCTGCTGCCGTTTCCGTGACGGTGGTGGTGGTGGTGGTGTCAGCGCTCGGTTGCGCCCTCGCTGTCCTGGCTGTGGTGGACGCGCGGTTGCGCGACTTCGTCGTCCCTGCCGCTGCTGTCTTAGTCACGGTAGTGGTGGGCGTGTCGTGCGCCGCCCCCGCTGGCATGGCGTCGCGCACCCCCTCAACCCCGCCTTGTCGTCACGGTGGAGTGGTGGTGCGCTGTTGTGCAGTCCTCGCCCTCCGTGTCGTCGAGCGGTGGTGACGGGCAAACCGCTGTCTCCTGCCACCCTGTTGCTGTCATCTCCAAGGTGGTAGGCATGTCGTTTCGCCACTACGCCCTCGTCGTCGGCGCTGTGGTGGTGAGTGCGCCATTGCGTGCCCTAACCTTCGCCGTCGTCATCGTTGTCGTAGTGATGGCGGTGGTGGCACAGGCGCGTCATTGCTCGCCGCGCCCTCGTCGTCGGCGCTGTGGCGGTGGGTGCGCCATTGCGTACCCTCGCTCTCGTCATCGTCGCGGTGATGGCGGTGGTCGTGCCGATTGTTAATCATCGATCATCAACGAGAATGGTCGAACATTACTAACGACTAATCAACGGGATCTACCGACGAGACTAAGCAGCGGGATCTTCCGACGGAAAAAGCCGACGAGAGTTCGCAACAAGCCACCCCTAAGCAACGGGTTCTGCCGTCGGGATTAGCCGACGAGAGTTTGCAACCATAAACCTGTCCCCTTCGGGTCCAGGAATATGTGGTCCTAGTCTGGTGACCAGACCGCTATGAGGATGCCGAGGCGAGGCAATCCGTCGATAGACGGTCTGGTAAGTTTGGTCGCCCTCAATTGGAACGCGCGGATTCCCACAGCCACATGACCGTTAGCCCAAGGCACCTATGACCACGTGAGAATCCTTTTGCGTCGCTGATCGCACGGCAGTCGGGAGCACACTACACATGATCAGATAAATACACCAAACACTCTACCCTTGCATATACACATTGATCCACAAGGTACAGGACAAGAATAATGAGGGCAAGTCCCGCAATGGTCCGTCAGAATGAGAAAAAGAAGCCGCAAGCGTACACGGAGAGACTGTGTACCAGGTGCATGGCATCTTACACGGCGCGCACGGGACGTAGCACGGTCACTTGCACTGTGCATGACGACAGACCTGCCTGCACTTTGCGTTGCAGCGCGTCGTGTGCTCATGTGACTCCAAACACGGCATGCTTGCAATAGGCCGTGTCTTTTCGCAAGGGCTTGATTCTCTGTAAGCCCGTATTCATGTCTTGAAAGCTGGCGCATTCGGCATTGCAAATCTTGGTACAACACGCCATCAGCGTTCCGCAGATGATCGAGCTCGGCACCGATAGTCTTCGGGTTTTGAGAGCAGGGCATGGCTGCCTGGTGTTCGCAATCCGGAAGCTGTTTCACTACCATTTCGTCACAACGAACGTTATCCAACGCCTCCATTCGGTGGTTACAGCCATTCTGTCAATTTAGAACTGCAACAAAATGAAACGAGGGATCCTACCATGGGAGTGAAGTCTTGAAGTGCCCACAAGGGAGTTCGACATTGGGGATCGGGAACGGACAGTCGCCACACGGGGTATGGCACTCTTTTCGGCATGGGTGGTCCCTGTGGCGAAGCCTCCGACACGGTTTCGTACAAATGACCGCAACATGGTTCGGATCGTCGCAGTGGCACTGAAAATCCGGCACAAATAAAGCCGGACATCGACAAAAGCACGCCAGACTATACCTTGAACGGATAGAAGTGTCCGCACTTGAGCAACGTATCAATTGCTCCAGACAGCCACCTGCGGACGTCAACGATATGAGCTACCAAGTCTAGCGACACACCTACTATCAGGTGCAAGACACGACAGCTGGCCCGGGCGCGTGGCGATGGCAGGCAATAGACAACGCAGGACCCAGGGAACCTTACCCGTCGAGTTCCTCGATAATCGAACGCCACATTCTACTCTTTGCAGACAGGTTCTCCGCAACATGTACAGCTCTCACGCGCCCGGGACACCGCCACTACGACAAGGTGAGCAAGACAAGCGACTCGGGGTCCACGCGACACCCACCGTTCTTCCGGTTCTCGGACTGTAAGCGTCTGTCAGCCCACATGTTTCCCGACCATATTCAGTACGCACCCTGAGGAATCCAGTGTTGACCCTGCTGTGTTGCGAAATGATCTGGTGTTCGATCTCGTCTTCAGCACCGCCCGAATTTCGCACAAGAGATAGTATGACGACCTGTGCCGACATGAGCGATGCACCATCCAAATCCGTTCAAAGGCACCCACCTTTCCTTCTTCGCCTCCGTAATTGTCGACGGTGCGCGGCCTGACCTGCAAGTGAGTGAGTATGTACACACAACTGGCCGACGAAAACAACCTACACGGCTGGTCACCTTGACGTGCTGGATAGACACGGTCTCGTCAGTGTCGTCCTTGTCACCTTCGTAATCGTCGAAGTTCTGTTCATCAATCACCACCGCGACCTCTCCACCCAGCGTGTCTCGCAATCGAGCGAGCTGACCCACGTATGCACACAAGACGACGATGTCGCCCTCTTCAGAATAACATCCCTGTCGGTAAACATTTTAAGCACAAGCAAGCCGAAAGGACAGGGATAAAGAGCCAACCGGAGACGGTAAAGCACAAGGTCACGGAAAATTTCGACCTCGGGTTTCAGGTGGGCTCGAGCCACGATCCACAGAGCGCATGCGCACCTCGTACGTGTTGAACTTGCTCCTAGCATCGTCCAACCCGTCATTCTCCTTGTGATTGTGGTTCACAAAGAACACGTTCTTTACCATACCGCGCACGTCAGGGTAAGCTTGGACGAGTTCGTGGTCCTGAAGTCCCTCGTAGAGCGTGTTCCTGCGCGTGTTTAGTGGATACGCACGACGAACGGTGAAACACGGGATATGGCCAGACCAGACTGTGACAAGCGTTCCACGAGCGACATGTCGAACCGATACAACTTGCTCCCGCGTGGGTGATCCATGGACAGCGCTAATGGGGCCAGGTCAGTCAAACGCTGGAGCGTGAACCAGGCAATGCACCGAAATTGTTGACTGTCAGGCGTAATTGATGAGAACATGAGATGTTCCACCAAGGGCACGAGACTACCCAGCACGTGCGCCTCGAGGACCTGTCCGACCTCAACCACCAATACCTTGGGTGACAACGACTAGTTTGAAGAATGAACATCATGAGCAGCCTGTCGCGGAACGACACACCTTGAGAGAGGGTTCTAAGTTTGGCTACGCCGGTCGTTAGTACTACAGCTGATGATCTTGACATTCTTCAACAAATCCCATCGCACCTGCAACGTTGTCAGACACACACACCGCAAGTCTCGCCCGACCCACCTCTTCTTTGATCTCGTTGTACTCCTCCACCTTTTCTGCATGCTTTTGTTCGAATTCGTCTTGTTGCCATTGCTCACGCATCAGTAATTTAGTCATGCTCTTAACCGGACTTGGCAACGCTTGCGCACGCTTGAACGCACTTGAGCGCACTTGAGTGCCGAGAAAAGTGTCATAACTACGTATCAAGTGGAATAAGTGACGTCCAAGTCCGGATAAGAGCATGACCAAATTACTGATGCGTGCTTCTTCGATCCAGAACGCGTGGAGGACGCATCCAAATCACGGTCACCTCCGGGACGTCGTCCTCTCCAACAGCCTTAAAGAACACAAACGGATCGTGGACATAGCTAAGTCACGCCTCCGCGACGGGTGAAGCCCAGACATCAGAAGCTTCCTCGGAAGTCGTTTCGTCCGAGTCTTCCGAAACGTCGTCAGTCATCCACACTCCCTCAAGTGGCGTATCGACGCCAGAGCCATCAGAAAACTCGGCCTTCGTCCACAATTTCTCGGGTAGCGCGTCGACGCCCTCCCCATCCGAGTCTTCATCCGGGTCTTCAGAAGCACTCGTGACTTCCCGTCCTCTGTGGTCTCGGTGGCCAAAAGCTCAAAACGATTCGAAGGGCCCGGGTCAGTGGCTGCTGCTTTTCCCTGTCGGGTATTGGGCACGACCGGCGTGGTCACCATCTTCAAAAACTCGAGGTCACTGCAGTCTCTCCAAAACGCATAAAATGAGGTGTCCTCGTCTAACACCTGGCCTCTAGGACCCTGTCTCTGCCACTGTCCTCCCTCTTTATCGCCGTCCTGAGCGAGGTCCCTGGAAACTTTGATCTACGACGGCGGCGATGCGAAGAAGACGTCTTGTTCCGGAGAGGCCAGCGAGATAAACTTTCGGATTTCCGACAACTCGAAGTCGATCTCTCGAATGTGATTGATCAGCTTCGAGATCTGGTGGCCCATGGTCCTGAGCTCGTTGTACTTGGCAAACGATGCAGGCTGAAGACGGGACTGCCCAGCGACCATCTCTCGCGTCTCGATCGAGTATTCTGCAATGCGTTGTTTGGATGCACGAGAACCCAGACGAACAATGTCCGTTATGATGCCTGCACCAAGAACAGGGCACAGCATGTGATCGAGGGCATGGTTTGTGAACGCGATCATCAGGATGGGGCCAATGTCGTTGGCCACAAGCACACGGAGAAGCTCGACGCCTGTATAACTCTGAAATGAAACAAGACAACAATCCACAGGATCTGTCTGCAATCAAGAATAGTTACCTTTCCGGTTCCGGGTGGTCCAAACACACGAGGTCAGCAACGCCTGTCAATCCAGATCTGGCCGACTTACCCCTGAATCAGCGCAACTTCACTAGTCAAAGTGGTAATGACGGCGTCGGCCTGACTGGGGTCGAGATGGCTGGCTCTACGCAGCTCTGCCCTCGCGTGCTCGATCGAGCTCCTGTCGGATATGGTCATGTGTAAATCCTCTACCCCTACGTCCTGATTGAACAAGGGCGCTAACTGAAGTATGAACCCCGGAAGAGCCGCATACTTTGGAGGGTCAATGGTACATGTCCTCAGATAATTCGATGGATGGAACACAAGATATCGAGAGAAAAGGATGATTTCAGGCTCTGCCTTGAGGGCCTCGAGGAATGGTCGGATAGCCTCGAACAAGACGGGCGATTCCACGAGCAGTCGGATATCATTCGATACAGACCACCCACGCCGCAGCTCTGAAAGAATGCGCAGTTCCACTTTGCTGTCGAAAAAGGCGATTTGGATCTTGAGGCGATTTGCTTCCTCGTTGACGTGGCCTTTCACATCCAGCGGACCGCTCGTGATGGTCCCAAGATGGACCGTGACATGGTCCTCTCTCTGCCAGACGAGGGCGATGAGGCCGCCATTCACGAGGCGTTTCCCACTCATCGCTTTCCAAAACGCGGCACGGACGCCTGCCCTGTCTGAACGGGCTCTGCCTGGAGGTGCATCGATCGTCACGCCCATAGAGATTCCCCGGCGATCTGGGACCAAGGATGTGAAGACGATGCCGGAGTAGACGTTGAACATCAACGATTCATGGCTATCGGCCACCCCGTGGTACTTTCCTCCGCCCTTTTGAAGGATACCACCTAGCTTTGTTTTGCGCCGATACAAATCGCCCAAGTCATCTTGGACGAGTTGCACGGCCTTTCGCAACGGCGCCCTAAATCCGACGATGGGCAAATGACAAACATACGCCAGCATAACACGCACGTGAGCTCCTCTCTCAGGAGGCGAAATTGAATGTCTAACAAGCGTTGCATAAAATCGGCCGGGGCTGGATGTGGCGCATCAAACAAGCTTGCCGGCAAGAATGGTTGGATGGAGCAATTCGAATGTCGTAAATTTCTACAAAGTCGTTGTCATGCCTGTGACCCTCTGCGCGCAGAACTCCCGGAGGGTCGTGATTGCCGTGCAACGCCGCAACGAGCCTCAGCCTCGTTCGAAGTGTCATTTGTGGCGCCGAAGCCATTCCTGCGAGAATCCGTACGTGTTTCCTCACCGAGTTCACGATTGACGATAGACTCCAGACGCTTCTCCTTCTCCTGGAGGGTATTGACCATGAGATCGCGCACCGGCGCCGCGATGCCTTGGAAGTTATCAAACACGGGCGGGGAGGCCGAAATGCCAGCCGACTACTGGTTGAACCAGACACGAAGGTTGGTGACCAGACTGGCGAGACGGGGATGCATCGCAGCGGCGTTCTTGAAGCGCACGAAGCACCTGCAACGTAAATTTACGACGGGATTCACGTGACGTTGGAAGAGGTACGACTGAGACACACCCCGTATAGCAAGCAGGGGAACCCGGAAGGCGTGTGATTGTGAAAGACCTGCACAAAAAAGGCGTGTCGGTCACCGACCTCGCCGTCGCATCCAACATTGTGTCTCTCACCCTCATCTTGTCGACTTCATTGGCGCGCCGTCCGACCCCCGCGCCGAACACAAAGCATGGTCTGTCCGTAGGCTCGCCCGGCGTAGACCAGAGTGATGAAACACCGAAACGGATTGGAATATGCCGTTCAGTCACGTCAGGACGCCTGAGGGTCTCAGGACGAGCCTGTGAATTCCCATTGTGATTGTACACCCCAGCCCCGAGTTTCCATGGAGGTATTGACCTTTCCGCCAGTGAGTTGACAGCAACAAGTATTGTGGCCCGATTTGAACGTGAACGTTCATTCAGTGAAGGCCTTATGCTAAACGACCATGGTGATGAGCTAACCGAATACCCTTGGTTGACATACGATCTTCCATGCCGTTCTCAAGGGGCAAGGGAATTCGATGGGTCTTGGTCAATTGGTTGGGACGGTACTGCCGAGTCGTGCGTTGACGTGTGCTGGCTCATATGCATATAAGCCATCTATTCCAGTGTTTGCGACTCTAGCGCTAGCTACCGTTGATCGATTGATCTATCAAGAAACACAATTGCGGCTCTTGCATCTCCGCCGCTGTCAGCACCTTGTCCACGTGGCGACGCCCTGAGCAATGAACGATAAACATGCGGAATCAAATAGCGCTAGGTAGATAACGTCAGCAAGCAAGATCGAGGCGGGATACTCTCACACCTTGGACCCCATGTGAGTGATGTAGATGGTGGGGAAAGAAAAGATTAATCGTGGGAAGATTGTGTGTGACGTCCACTCGGATTCTTCCGGCGGAGTGGCCAACACTATTTGAGTGGCCGCTTTCGCATGATCATGGTTTTCTCTCTTCCTCACATACATACTTTCGACCAATCAGAGCCTGCAGAGAATCGTGCAAGCGGTAACGTTACTCGACCGCCTTGCAGATGAGAAACCAACTACTAAGGTGCGTCGCTATCGGTTACCTGGTAACGACAATACTGACGGCCGCCCGGAACGTAATGTAACAGGTGTGCTATGTAGCGTGACAAAAAGTGCGTCCCCATTCGGTTACCTGTCCTTGAGACATCGCCCCAACTTTTTAATTAGTAAATACAAAATCGCACCGGACGCGAAGTTCTTCGGATGGAAATACCGCGGTTTGAGATCGCACACAAACGAGGTTCGTAACGCGTTACGTTTGCCGACTGCTCGATAATCGAAACCTTGACCGTTAAAGGATCTTCCCTCACCAAAATAAAGCTGAGGAGCTACACGGGCATCGCTGTCCTCGGGAGGCTGTGGTACGTCTCGGCACATTTTGCAAGGCAAGATTCTAACCTCCCTTTCACACCTCGTACTGAAATCATGCCTGTGGACAATGCTCAGCCGTGGTCGTATAGTGCGTGCGATCTCATCCTGTAGTATAAAAATGTCTTTAGCTGGTTGGTTAATCAACAGCTGCGAGAAAGTCTGGTTGACAGAACCTATGATCTATCCTACCCTTACCTTCCCCTTCGTCCCACCTCCACCTCTAGCTTGTAGCCCGTCCGCGAACAATGTCTGGTTGGGCTTCTCCCCTTTCCCATTCACAGCCTTCAGTGCGAACTGATGCATCTCACCCTCTGGTGCACAGATGTCACACCACACCTGACCCTTGATGTCGCCGCACGTCCTCGCCAGCTGATCTCCGTCCATGTAGATCATAGTTTGATAAATTTTGCACTGTGCCTTGTGGACCACCTCGCCAAGTTCGTGTATCATAGTGTTGTTTTGAGTGGGCATGAGTGACAATCCCATCTGCCGTGACGTCACGAAGAATACATGAGACTCCTTTCCATCCCTCCCGGCACGCCCAGCCATCTGAAGTGTGGACATCAAACCATATGCTGGCTCGTAGATGATCACATATCGGATATGCGGCCTGTCTACACCTGATCCAAATGCAGAGGTGCAAGCCATCACGTTGCATTCTCCGCCATCCCATTTATGCAGGTTGCTCTCCTTCGTTGATATTCCGGTAAGTGGCAGTGAGTTGTGAAAAACGGGGCAAGGAAACTTGTTGACAAACGCCTGCAGCTCAGCCACGGACGCAAAGAACACCAGCATTCTCTCCTCGTCCCTTAGCTGCGTCGCCAGCTCCTGTACGAGCCCCTTAAGTTCATGTTTGGGATTGTGGGGCCCCACATAGACGGTGTGTAGGCCAATCTCCGGGCGGTTTGTAGCGCACCGAACGAATGCTGTTCCATCCAAATGCATCCCAAAATTCTTCAGCAGATCAAACTCCAGCTTGGGTGGCGCCGTGGCAGAAAGGAGTATTATCTTTATCGCCATTCCTTTCGCCCAATTTGCCATCTTCCGCCACCTAGAAATTCTCTCTGGCGGACAGGTCAACTGGTCGTGATGTTCGTCCACGAATATCGCGTGGAATTTAGGTGCATTGAAACTGTCCAGCACACTTCCGTCGAGAGCCAAGGTCAGTCACACAGCATTGACCACATGAGGAATGTGACTCACTTATTCAGAGCCTTGCTGTTGACATGCTCCACCTGGACGAACAAGATTTGGACATCATGCGGTAGAACATTCCTTTCCGTATTCGAGAAGTTGATGACCTTCAATCCAGCTTTTCGTGCTCTGTCTGCTTGCTCGTCCAGAAGCACCGCGAATGGGCACACTACTATGAACCTAAGTTCAAGATCGGCAAGCGCAGGAGCTAGCCACAACATGCTCTTTCCTCCGCCGGTCGGTAGCGTTACCATTATGTCCTGCTGAAACGTTTGGTCTGACACCAAAAGCATAGCCGCCATCTGTGCTGTGCTCTTTTCCCGGCCGTCGGGACTCCCTGTGATCCTCTGAATCATTCCGCGAAGGTTCGCGCAACGTGAACGTGTTGACCGCGTAGGATTGTGAAACCAACTCTGTGATACGTTTCGCGTAAGTATCATGCCCCTGTCTTCCAGAGCAAAGTTCCCATGAAGTTGCGTGTTCAATTCCCGGCCTGAGTCTACGAACCGAGGGTTACCGAGATGACCGATCCGGCTTTCCACCACTGCCCCTTCCAAGACTTCTTTTTCTTCTTCATGGCAACGATAATCATCCGAGCATCGTCGAAGCTTCTTCAATGGTCTCGGTTCGAATTTCTGCTCCTCTCGGTGTTGTCTACGGCGGTCACTCCAAGACATCGTTGCCGTTAGAGCTTGAGACGACAAACTGGTCACCATCTTGCATGGACCAGGAAGGGCTAGGGGTGTCTGCTGGTCGAATGAATGCGCGTGCGTGAGATTGGCCGGTCGCACTGCCAATTCGTCGGGGATATCAGGCCAGGCAGAGGGATTAGCTGGGTTATCCAACAAAGGGCCTTCGAACGATATCGCATCTATATCCGTCGGCGGAGGCAGAGATAGGGGAAGAATCGAATTTGGTGCTGTTTTCCGGGTAGGGGATGACAACGGGGCTGAGAATGACGAAGGAGGTAGCTCTTGATCATTCGATGCTTGCCTGCCAAACGAACTCGCGCTTTTTTCTTTAGTATTACGAACGGAACCAACAAGACAACCTTGAGTATCCGAAACTTGCGCTGGTTTCTGGATGGCGATCGTTGAAGTGGTCGTACGAATAGGAATTTCTTCCGCAGAGCCTGGATACATTCCCTTTGACTCGGGAAGTGAAGAAGTTCCAGCGACTAGCAACTTCACCACGTCTTTGGTGAGTCCTATCGCTGCCAAGTGCTCGGCAATAGAATCCTTCATCATGGCGCACACCCGAGAGGCAAGTTGGTCTGGATCGATCGAATTTTGGGTATGCGGTCTAACGCGTATCATCCTAACTGGCTCTGGGATGGGATGGGGCCCCATCCCCAACATACTCGACCACTCCTCCCCCAGCCATCGGTGCTGTGCCAATGCATTGTTCGATAATCGAGGGAGCGTCCCATGGATGACGGCATAGTGTGTTATGTCCACCTGCATAGAATGGTCTGCTGCCTCGGCGAGTAAGTCATCCGCGCAAGGAAAGGCTTCATTTGGAGAGATGAACTCTCGGCCGAGGGTTATCATCCCCTGGCGAAACTCACTCGCACCCCAGTTACAGCCAAACATGTCTTGGTTCCACTTCGGTAGCGCTTTGTAAAACTGATCAGGGGTTGTCCTCTTCCCTTCTTGGACACATAGGTACCTGGGATGTAAATTCATAATTCATGAGTCCCCAGTCTACGAGGGAATGGTATGTCACTCACGTTCGATACACTTGCACAGCCTCTTCTCCGTACACCACTCTGGCAAGCAGTGCCTGAGCCTCCCGAAAGCCACCCCCAACCAGCACTAGCATAATATCCTTCAACGGGGCAGGTAAGAACGCAGGAGTGCATGTGTCCGTGCCTTTCATGTTCGTAGTCTTACTGTACCTCCCGATGAACAAAGCCTCCTTTCCTTGAAATACGAGATTTCGAGGTCTGTCTGCATTACGTAATTGGTGCTGCAGGAACTGCGTGACTCTCGTTGATAGTTGAGTCCCGACATATAGGGCATGCACGACACGGCACCAAAGACTGTCGGCCTTGCTGAGGAATTGTTCGGCTGCTCGCCGGTCCCAACGCCACTCGCCCGACTCCTGCACGTAAGACAGCAGCTTCAGCCTTTCCACCACGCGGAAGAAAATTTCCGTCTTCCTCCCTTTAAACGGCGATTCCTCCAAGAAAGAATAATTCCTTTGATGGTTCCCCAAGTCATCCACAACCTCGATATCCTGTAAGTCCGGCCACCTCGTCTCGCCTGTGAGCTCCAAAAATTCTTCCTTTATAAGGGCTATTTGACGGTTCACGCCCGCTCGAAGCTTCTCCAGCCGCATAGTTTTACCCCCGATCGATAGCCACTCATACTTGGGATCGACGAACACGTTTGGATCTTGTACTTGCCCGTGAGCCAGGGCGGAAGTCGCCTGCTGCATCTCCCAGAGCATGTTGAATGTTGTTGGCCTCCCCAACTTCAGCGCGACGTTAAAGTAGTGCCCCGTCCTGCTAGAATGGGCAAACAGAAAAAAACCCGGTTAGAGGGAAAGCAGTAGAAGATGAACGGCGGCTTACTCGATTACGTCCATATTGAGAGAATCCACATCAGGGAACATAACTTTGTGGAGCGTTATTAAACGGCAGAAGTACTTGAGCTTGGCCAGAAGGGGAGTGAGGCTTGCAGGCTCGATGAAAGACCCATCTGATCGCAGCGCAAATAACCAAATGAAGCGTTCAATGGGGTTTTCCCATCGATCTTGGGACTTCTCCAGGTTGTGAACAAGAGACCAGCAGAAGTTCTGGTAGGCGGTTACCGCCGCCGCCATCCAGTCGTCATTGTGCCTCTGTACTGCGCAAATGAGGTCCTGCAGATGCGACCGCTGTTGTTCAGTATATTGGAACTTCAACCCACTCTCACAACCCATTTCCACCCGTATCATCGCCCTCGACATCTGAACAAATACTGCTGAGTAGGCAATATTCTCTGGGGGCACCATCACGAAGTAACTCTGGCTAAAAAAAGGCTGATGTAAGAGCAGTGATCATAACGTTGTTGGTAACAAGAGAGTTTCGGAACTCACTCCTGTACGCTGAACCCGGGGCCGTTCTTGAGCACTTTTTGGACAGTAAACGACTGCCCACACTTGTCCATCGCTTGCCGGATGACAGTGTGATGTCGCGTCACTACTTGCTGTAGCCGTGCAAAAGCACCGCCCGCCTCTTCCGCCGAATGCCCGGCCTTGAGTGCCTGTGCTGCCCGTCTCTCGCCCCTATGTTCTCTTATCTGAGGCATGAACCTATCCCACTGGGTGAGCTTCAGAAGTGGCAACCGATCTCGATCGGCATTCTCTGTTATCACCGGCTCCAAGCTCGGTGACGCAAGGAAATCAGTGCGAAGGTAGTTGCGGAGATCGACAGCGCCCGCCGCCGTCGCATGGATGTCAACCTCAAAGTACACCTTGTTAGCGCTCAGAAACAGCACTTGCATCATTGCGGATCGACACAGGACCTCGTTTGCGATGCCCCTCCCATGCTGGTCCCTGGAGTGCTGTAGCATCCTCTGCCAATCCCGCACGCAGTAAGCGCAGCCTTTCTCAGCGCATGCATGCCCTTCGAGAGGAGGGCATATCGCCTGAACTGGCGGACCGCAAGGACTGGGCAAATTGACTTGATCTGGACACTCGAACACGCTTCCTGCATGAAAGGCGCGTTCAAGCTCACCCTCCTGCTCTGGCTTGAGTTTCATCCCGTGCCGTTTGCCTACCAGGTGTCCTTTTACAATGGAAGAAGTCAGTGCACACTTACACTCCCGGCATACAAACACTTTCAAGGCGGTGTGAACCCATAGCCCCAAGCTGTCTAGTATATTGTTCGCGTGGAGGTAGTTGTTGCCTGGAAGGAGAGCCACGCGGTGCCTCGAGCCAACTGGCCCTCTGCCTATCATGCATCCGAGTTTCAACGGTTGCCAACGCTGGACAAGAGTATGCAACACTCACCCCCGTTCATGGACGCTGTTGCACCATCATTCACAGTCGCAATCGAAGTCATGAGTTTCAACGGAATGTGAGGAAGGCTGCAGAAGAGAATGTCAGGGGAAACTTGACTAGCGAAAAAAAGCAGTCCTGACTAATACTGACCAGTGCATCACACCAGTTTGTTGATCCAGGGATGAAGTCGATTTCATAACATTTCGATGTTTAGCCATATTGAAATCGGAGCTTTGTACCGAAAAAAGAGAGCCCGTTGCCTCAGAATGTTTCGACGGATCGTTTCAGGAACCGATCCTCGCCAAAACGCCCGACGAGTAGCGGCAAAATCCACACAACGCTGATAATGCTTTCAGTCTATCGGTCATTACAAACCATACTTTTGTGCGATCTCAGGCCGTGATACCTGAACCTGAAAATGCCGTGGAAGGCGAGATCGCAGGTACTACACGACCACGGCTGAGCATTGTCCGCAGGCATGATTTCAGTACGAGGTCATTCACGAGGCCGCCTCGATCTACCACAGCCCCCGTGGGTTCATGGCCGAGGGCAGCGGTGCCCGAGTAACTCCTCAGCTTTGTTTTGGTGAGGGCAGATCCTTTAACAGTCAAAGTTTCGATTATCGAGCAGTTGGCAAACGTAACGCGTTACGAACCTCGTTTGTGTGCGATCTCAGACCGCGGTATTTCCATCCGAAGAACTTCGTGTCCGGTGCGATTTTTGTACTTACTGATTCAAAAGTTTGGGCGATATGTCTCGAGGACGGGTAACCGAATGGGGACGCACTTTTTGTCGCATTACAATAGCACACCCGTGTTATTACGTTCCGGGGGGCCGTCAGTATTGTCGTTACCAGGTAACCGATAGCGACGCACCTTAGTAGTTGGTTTCTCGATCATCAACACCTCCCGCTCGCTTTATTATTCTCGTGTCGTTATCGAGGCAGCTCGATCGCCGGCTGTTAGTTACGCCATCCGCGACTCCCACGAAGCGAGGGAGGGTTCTTCCTGCCGGACAGATCCGATATGAGCTCCTCAGCTGGCACACGTATGTAGTGTCGGATGCAGCTTGTATGAGAAGGAGGAACCGCCCGAAGGAAGCTTCGAGGATCCGAAGCCCAAACGAGAGCGCGACCGCGAAGGCCAGATATGAGGTTTGCTGTGAACTGCGCTCGTTGCAAGGAATCTACAATATACTTGGCAGCGGAAGCTTGACGATGCAGTAAATAAGCATCAGGAAATTAACACGTTACTTATATCAGCTTATCAACCACTTATGGCGGAATAGGTATCTTTAAGTAGGACCCAGACTAAGTAGAAATAAGTAGGTTCCATTACTGAAAACCCACTCGCTCACTGCTTATTCTACTTACTTCCCGCTTATGCAAGTGATGATAAGTTCATTTCAGTACCAATAAGTACATTCAGAATAAGTACGACCCCACAACGCGCATACGGTACATCTCCGCGCCCCGTTCATCGTCGTCGCTGTGAAGGCAAATACTTCTGTGACTGCCGTAGTGATAGAGCAGGCGGTTGCGTCGCGTTTGCTTCCCTCCGGTGGGTACGCCCTGGTGAAGCCCTTCTGTCGTGTCAGCACGGTCGTGGTGGTAATGGTGCACGTACCTGTGTGCCACCTTGGGCGCCGTCCCTGCTCGCTCGTCGTCGGCGTTGTTGTAAGGGTACGCTCTTGCGTCGCCCTTGCCGTCGTCGTCGTC
>JBBPTV010000368.1:0-25019 GCA_038094275.1 Tubosaeta brunneosetosa | reverse complement strand
TGCTACGAACATGACATACAATCTTCAGCACGTTGGCAGGTAAAACTTTACCGCTCACCTTGAACTTTAAACAAGCATCCGAAAGCTTATCCTTGAGAATCTTGAGCTTCTCCTTCTCTTCCTCCTTCTCAAGGGCCAACCCATCCCGCTTGCCATCGAGCAGCATCTTCTCGACGAGCCGCTTCTGCTCGTCGCTCAACCTGTTCCACGCGCCCGACTTGCGCAGGTTGGCCTCGGCGGTGACCTTGACCCTGTACAGATCCTCGCGCATAGACTCTTGGATGGCGAACCTCTGCGCGCGCTCCCCGGATTTCGTCGAGGCATCACGAATCGCCTTGTTGGCAGAGACGTTTTGGTAGAAACCAAGGGGGTCGAGGACGAGATCGCACTCGGTGTCTGCGTTGGCAAGCGCAAGCTGTTCCGAAACAAAGGCGGGAGACATCAGAGGCACGCGATCATGTATGTCGGATAGAATAAACCTACAAAGACCTGAAGACGCACGTCCGATCATGAGGTCCAACGAAGATAGGAAGACCGGCAAAGGATTGTGCTCACGGTATCAAAGTCAAGCTTGTCATCGGGTAGCTGGACGATGTCGTCGCTGACCTGCTTGTTTCGTGCGAGCGCCTCGGTAGTCAGTCTATCGATATCTTCGACAGTATGTTGCCAGCTCGGGGGAGGCTGCGGAGGCGTCAAAGATGATGCCATCGTGGTATCTGTGGAAGACCTGAGGTTCAGGAAGCTGTCGGGGGAAGTATTATCGTAGTGCGAGGGGAAGGGAGTCTATCAAACTACTAAGGCGTTTCAATAAATCTGAAATTAGGTCCGTGGACCACTGCCACGTAATAGCCGCTCTGACATTCGATCAGCCTGGGAGAACTTGCTGAAGTCGAAGGCCCTCTACTGAGTCTGCACGCACAATTGAGCGACCAGTATTGCTCCGTCGGTGGAGTCTGAGGTGAGTCAACAAAGAAGAGCAACGCGGTCCTCCATTGAAGGATCAAACCAAGCAGTACTTAGATCTCGAGGCTAAATTAGATGTATGCAATCGACAGTACACCAGGTCGTTGAGATCGCATGTCAAACAAGTGAAACAGCCAACAAATTTATAACTTTGACTCGCCTTTCACCGTCAACGGAGACAGAACAGATTCAACCACGGCAGCCTCAGCATCTATATCTCCGCCGTTCCTTGTACATCATTTCGAGCGCCAGGACCCTGGAATCCAAATCCGCTTTCTTCTCCTTGCCAATTGCCGTCCAGCAGCCGTCTTTTTGAGCTTCTTCTTCAAATCGACCATCTCTCTTTGGATCAACAACACCTTGGGCGGAGCTTTTCTTGAGATGATCTGACGAATAAGCTGCATCGAGGAGCCATCGTCACGCCTGCAACGAGCCATGTGAGCGCCTTCTGCAATCATTGAGCTCCAATACTTCTGGCTGAGCTCCTCTACCCTCCGCTCACCGACACTTGGGTCGACTTCGTCCCACATTGTCGTGGTGAGGTAAACGTTGTCCAGGGCATCCGGCCCACACAGCTTTCGGAATACGCGGAGATTCCGCCGCGCTTCGCCCATCATGCGTACGCTCGTGATTGGGTGTAGATACAAAATCCCAGATAAAGGTATGTTCTTGGTATAGCTATAACGTGTCCGAGTTGAGAAAAAACCTGTGGCTAGTAACATTGTACATTACCTTGACACGAGCCAATCAGAAATAGTCCGCAAGGTGTCAAAATCGGATTTGGACGCCCCGTCGAAGGCATTGAAGCCTGGAGTGTCCACCAGGACTACGTATCGCCTGCTCTCTTGATCCCAAAACTTAACTGCAGTTACCTCGCTTGTAAATGACTTCAACCCATGGCCGATGGCACTATGGTCATGCCCACTCGCAGAACATATGAACTATGGTCTGTGTGAATAACTAAAGTTACCAGCGTCTTGTATGTCTTACCGCGCTCTTTCCGGATCCTGTTTGGCCCATGACACTGCAAGAATCTCGAGTCAGGAGTTTGGTCATCAGGAACATTTATCACCCACACTATCACAATGTCGCATGCGTCTAGGTCGTTTGCATTCACGATCTCAGTACCTCTTCGTCGAGGCGGCCGGACAGACACTTGATCAGCACGTTCTTCCACCCTCGATAATTGTGAGGCTGACTCCTGATCCGGTTCAGTGGGTAGCCGAGATGGTGTTATTCGTCCACCGGTGGAAGAAATCTGCCAGGCATGGTTCGATAGCGTGTCAGTGACTAGAGTGACCGATGGCGTACAATATGCCGAACAAGTTCCTTTGGAGAGTCGTCGTCACTCCTGCAGCGAGCTATCTGTGCCCCATGAGCGATCATTGTCGCCCAATATTCCGTCTTAAGCTCTTCCAACCTCCTCTCACCAACACTCGACTCGACTTCTTCCCACATTGTCGTGGTGAAGTAGACCATACCAAGAGCTTCCTTCCCGCATAGCTTCCGGAATACTCGAATGTTCTTGAGGGTTACGCCAACCATGCGGTTGCTTGTAATCGGATGCAGATACAAAATCCCGGAAACGAGTACCATCTTCTTGTGACTATGCCATAAGGGAGGAGTTTAGGGTGAGAAGAACATAAATGCTAGCAACACTAATCATTACCTTGAGACGAGCCAATCAGATATCATGTTCAAGATGTCAAAATCAGACCTTGATGTCCCATCGAAGCCTGGTGTATCCACTAGGACTACGTATCGCCCACTCTCCTGGTCCCAGAATTTGACAGCAGTGACCTCGTTGGTAAACGATTTCAACCCATGGCCGATCGCATCAGTGTCGTGCCCACTCGCAGCGCATATGAACTGAACTGTGTAAATAAACCAGTCCTATTGGTTGCCATTTGTCTCACCGTGCTCTTCCCGGATCCAGTTGGACCTATAACGCTTGAGAAGGTCAAGTTAGTCATTTTAAAATCGAAGCCCTCGTCACATACACTATCACAATGTCGTCTGGGTTCAGATCATTTGCGAACACGATTTTGGGCTGTACCGTCGCAGCCTGAACAGACCCTCGCAGAACTGTCGAAGCGTGCTCTTTACCAACACGACTTTTGCTTTCCGTGACGTCGTGTCTCTCTTGCGTCTCCTGCGAGTGTGAATGCGAGGAAGACCCTTGTCTGCTTTCCCGCGGGGGCAGCTGAGGTGATGCTATCCTTGCATAGGAGGCGTCGGTTTTCTTAGTACTCTCATCAAGAATCTGCCAAATAACGCTGAATCGAGGGTGAGAGTATCGATTGATGAGAAACATACTATTTGTCGAATAATTTTCTTCGGAGAATCATCGCCACTCTCATAGCTGGTCACCTGAGCTCCATGGGCGATCATCGTGGTCCAAAATTCCGTCTTGAGCTCTCCTAATCTCCTCTCACCAACGCTCAACTCAACTTCATCCCACATTGTCGTAGTGAGGTAGACCCTGTCCAGTGCATCTCCTCCGCATAGTTTCCGGAATAAGCGGAGGTTCTTGAGTGATGAGCCTATCACACGGTTGTCCGTTATCCGATGGAGATAAACGATCCCGGAGAGCAGTTTCTTCTTGTAACTGTGAGGATGAGAGCAGCGTGAGAAACAACAGACAGGCTACTAGTTAACATCGCGCCATACCTTGAAATGAGCCATTCGGAAATCATATTTAGAATATCCAGATCGGACTTGGACATGCTGTCGAATCCCGGGGTGTCTACCAAGACAATGTGTCGCCCGCTCTCTTGGTCCCGGAACCGAACTGGAGTAACTCGGTTCGAGTGGGATCTCAATGTATGGGATACTGCTTTGGTGTCGCGTCCACTTGCAGCGCATACAAACTGAAAGGAAAATCAAGGAACAAATCCCCACGTTGTTATTTATCTCACTGTGCTTTTCCCAGACCCTGCGGGGCCTATGACACTTGAGAATACCACATCAGATACTTTGCTGTTAGGGATTTCATCATCTCACGTACGCTATTACAATATCGTCGGCTTCCAGGGGAGCATTTGCGTCTGCGACCTGAGAAGATCCCTGCTTAGCCATGCGAGCGTGTGGATTGTTGGGATGGGACTTTTCCATCGCGTCCGCCAAATTCACAGAGGACCGAGCGGCAGAAGACTGAGGTGTCAGCGGTCCTCCATCATCACGCCCCGGTCGTATGCCCGAGGGGTCCTGTCGGGCCTTGGATGAACTCGCATTCGGTAACGATGGTGGTGATGTGGGACGTTTCGTTTCCTGAATCGCTTCATCTGCTCTAACTCTAATGTGAGCACTAAAGAGACCAAACGCGGAGACTGGAATTGCAACCCTACCTTGAGGGGCTCATGGCGGGCGCCTGAGTCAAATTCCCGGCTAGTAGAAAGACAAGTTGAGCGATGGCTCTGGGGAATGGGCAAGATAAACGGGCGGGATGGGATACATACCTTACAGGCTGACGGTGTGCCGTGCCAACAGTTGGGGGGATGCAAGAACCATAAGGAGTATAGCGCTGGCAAAGGGCATGAAACAAGGTGGATAGCATGAGGCGACCTCCGGAATCCACAGCTACCGTTAAGATGACATGCCAAAACACAGCCCAAAGGTAGGAACATGAATCGGATAATACTACTTCTGGCAACAATATAACCTCGTTGACATTACCTACTAGATCATATTTCCTCAGCGTCTCCGCCAATGAATCTGTGGCAACATATCCTGTGGCTATCAATCCTGTGGCCTAAATGCGAATTGTAGGCGGCTTTTCGAAATCTTCGAGGTTTTGCTGAAGTAGCGTGAATTTGGTTCTCCGACCCCGGCGGCACGGCGAGACAACTGAACACCTCGAACACTGAGTGAACGTCCTTGCTCGGTGAACACGGCCCATAACGATTTCAAGAACCTCCAGCACTACCGTCAGCTACCTCCAAACTGTGATGTACCCATTGCTCGGCATACATGATTGACTCACTGCAGTGGATTCAAACTCCGAGCTGACAACCAGTGTGACAGACGCTCTACAGTACCTTCAGGTCTTAATTCATTCAAGTCCATCGGTATAGCTACAGCACCGTCTTGTATGTGCCAAGAAGAAATACGGTGTGTCTACAGAGTGCAAAACCACGGGTGGCCAGTGGGATCAGAGTACCAAGTTCACTGATCCAGCGCCACTGATAAACAAAGATCCAAGTTCGCCTTAAATTTAGCTGTCAGGCTGTGAGGGTTCCCAAGGCCAGGGCCCCGGCAGGTACCATGTTCAGACAATGATGTTACCACAGTATCGTAGGATCCGAAGTAGAAAGCACAGTGGAGTTTTCCACTCCCCGGTCAGCCGCTGGTCATGTAGTCCGCTTTCTCGCGAACGCCCCCGGCGGGTGCCAACCAGTCTCTCTCGGACTCATCAATGGTGTTGGTTCACGACCACCGTATGCATTTACGTGGACGGCTGCCACAGCAAGGGTCCATCATTCAGGTCGAACATATGATGTATAGCCCGGCAGCCATCCTGTAGAAGATGCACATACTAATTGTTTTCAACCTCAGGGCACCATGAAACAAACACGGCTCTCCTCACGCATCCGCCGCACAAACAGGTATGTAGTCACGAATCGATTCTAGTATCTGACCCACTTCCTGAGCTTGGGTCACGCTCGCATGTGTATTAGGTTCTCATCTCTAGGAGCGAGTTCTTAGCTGGCGCTAGCTCCGAATAACCACGGTCGACACTTCATACAGTGACACAAAACATTGAAGACGGTCCGCTAGATGCCGCTTAAAGGTGTCGTTGATTTTGACGAACAATTACATGTAAGTCACTTGGATTTCTCTCCCAACTGCGTGAAATAACATAGAATAATGTTTTAGTTGCCTGTCAAGGGCTGATTTAGTTGAACTTGGACAGCCTACATCGTATTAAAAGTGTGTGATCCAAGGTGAGCAAACGGGAGGCATAGAGAAGAAACGAGCTAATGAAAGGTATATACGACTCAAATTTCCGAGTTCGCCGCCTATGTATGCTTGTCTTTGACATGCGTCTTCCAGCTGTCCTGACGCGAGAAAGACTTCCCGGGAGGACACTGCTGGCAATAGTAACGAACGAGGTAATGTGTGTCAGCATGGCGAGGGAAGTTGCCCCTCTTAATCAGTTTGTTGCATACTGACATCGTTTTGTGATCGTATAGCTGGCAAGTTATCATGGCGTTTTGTTGACCAGAAACCTGGTGTAATGCGCCAAGATGACCAAGAAACGCTGGCCTGTCGGGTGAAAGGCGGTGGCACGGCGCGCTCGAACCATGCGGATGCCACGAGCATCGAAATGGTAGAGATACTGAGCGTGCGACAGGAATCGTGTGAGAAGTGCTAGGCGGAACTTCCGACGGGGGGAGTTGGGAACTAGGGGTGGTGTCGGTGAGTGCCAGGTTTGTTGGATCGCTGTTACTATGAAAGTTTCCCAGCTGATCTGTCGATTCTGGCAGGATCCGGTCTGTGTCCTGGATGAAATGTGTGTCAGGACTACCATAGTTACTTGGAGGCGGAATCCTGACTCTAGCAACCTCGAGCTGGGGGAGCGTGTCGGTAAATATTTCACTTGCTTTCGATGGCCATCTGTGGATAACCCGAAATCAGGTTTCGTACGCTAATATGTTCCACAAATACCGACAAGTTGTCGAGATCCATCGCATCGGGCGGCTCGCTGGGTTGGCCTGATCAGAGGTGAATCCTCGAAGAGATAGAGCGCCCTTACCTTCCAAAACATAAGTCGCCGGTGTCGCCCACCAGAGACGCTTCTGTGCGGGGTAGGATGTTTGAGTCGCTGGGGGCTCCAGTAACGACATACCGGTACGCTGCCAAAATGTCTGTCCGTCATCAGGCCATTCCATGTTGACTGATTCAACCCTCGTTGGGGCTACAAGTTATAAATATGTGTTCGGACTGCCAAATACCAAATGTTAGCAAGGTGGCATGTTCCGCAGAATATTCAGCGTGGAATGAGCCAGTGGCATGCTCGCTGTCTTATGGCGCACCGCGTTCGCGTGAGAAACATTGTATTGCGCGCAAACTATCTTCTGTTTGGAACTTGACACTGCCCATCGCTTCCCTCGGATATTCTGCGGACGCAGAAGTTGATGTCTGTATTGCTTTCAGGTCACGTCCGAGAAAGTGTTTCTTTAGTGATAGTCCTGTTTAGGTGTGTCCGCTTGCTCCCTCATGCGCCGAGTTTCACCTGGTTAACAGAGATCTGGGCGCGTTGTACTCTCTGCACGAATTTGCAGTATGTCGTGCAGTGCCTTGGAAACCACCTTTCTCCTTCGTGCTGTGATAAGCTTCGGATCAGGCGAGATATGTCCATCTCGTCCAGTACGTCGTCCTTTCACTTCCTGTGAGCATATGATACTATCATGCGCAGCTTCCCGACAATCCGCGTAACACAGATGCAACTCGACACGGGAGGAATAACTCTGATGGATCTCATCTTAGAACCTCCATTTTGCCCACGGTAACATTTGCCACCCGCCTGATCCCGGTACTTTGCAAGGTGGCAGCGAGCCAAACTGCGCGGCCTTGTGCGAAACTGCTGCGTCGTAGCATGCCATGCCAATGGATACGAGGCAGGAGGCCAGTTAACCTCGATCCTGCTTCGTTGTATCGCTCTCTGCGTAAACCATACCAGTCATGTCGAGCGGACGATGGGGTGCGTGGTCGCATTCTGATCGGGTGAGTCGGGTTACGTTACTGTCGCCGCCGAATGCGAGCCAATGTCACCTTTTGCATCCGTCTGACAAAATCAGTTCGTACTAGGATGGCGAGCCCGCCCAACGCCTTTTTTTCTATTGGAACGGTGTGGCACAATTCTTAATTTGTACGTTGTCTGGCGCAACGACTGATCTACCTTTCGATAACTATGAGGTTGAGAACCATTCATAGAACACACGAATGGAAGTTGATCGATGCCATCGGAGATTGCGGTGGATATTCCACCAGGCACATGACGCACGACATGCCAATCGGGTGAGCCGCCTTTGCCAACTTCACACAGAGAACGTTACCCGACATAGGTTCCACGCAGGCTCGCCGCTTGTTTGGCGCGACCTCTGCGGGACCGGGTTTCCTACCCAATCCGAAAATCCATGGTATACCCCCATTTACATCTTACTACGTACAGTATTGGCAACCTGTGCGTCGAATGTTCCATCGAGTAAAAATACAGCCTGGTTTGGCATACAGCAATAACAATTAACGGCCGTCACTAGTTGCGGTGCATCTTTCTCTCGTGGGCGCGAGCGGAGTCAGCTCGGGAGAAAGGTCGGCCACACACAACGCAAGGAAACTTGAGGCCGAGATGCTTTGCAATGTGACGCCTGAAAGCGTCTCTGCGATAAGATTTACCGCAGATCCCTCCTTGCATCATCCACTGACACTGCAACTTGCGTCCCGCGTGCCCCTGCATGTCGTGCACATAGCCCAAGTGGAGTATCAACTCGGAGAAGTCTTGGTGGGGATGCATGCAAGGGACAGTTCCCAGCAGCCATTCGCACCGAAACCCATTACTGGTTGTTGTGGAGGCCGTTCTACGAGATCCCATCAGAACAAAAGAAGAAAGTGAAAAAATGACAAGCATACCCAGTAGTGGGTTCTCCCGTAAGCAGTTGAGTTGCGAAGTGAACAAGCATTTGTTGCTGCTACGACTTGTGCCAAACTGAAGCAGAAAATTTTAATTAATCAACATACTTCTGCTTCCCAGTTGTCGTTGTATGCTTGGTGACTAAGAGCTGGGCCTGCATGTGGCGAGCCATCGGACCTGCAAAAGATCAGTCAGGCTTAGGGAAGGGACAGCGGAGTTTTTGTGGCACCAAGGGAGAGACGGCTGAGCCTGAGGAGAGGGGGGCAGGGGGTGGGGGAAACTCGAGTGGGGATTAGAGTCCATGAAAGAAAGATGGAAAAACGAGTGTTGGCTCACCTGAGTCCTTTTGTAGTTCATGAGCCTTCCAACTATCCATTGGCAAGCGGACATGCGACATGGAGAGTTCTGCCAGAACACGACAAACCGATGGATGGTCGGATATGGCAACAGAGACATGCAAAGTGAGGGACACCATCGATTTGTCGGCGTGAGCGACCCCAAAACCTTTTTCATCCCCAGAAGAGCAGATCGACGTGAATAGTGTGCATGAACCGACCAGATGGCTCCAATCTAATAAGTTATGCCGTTAATTAGGCTGGAGACTCCGTCGTGAAAACCCCGAAGATGCTACGGCCTCCGGCGCTTACCTTGGGAATTCTTGGTTTCCGCCGAAGCACATGTTCTCAGATAAACTGATCATGAAATTATCCTTAACTCACCTACGTTTCATTTCGTGAAGGCTCCATCAAGCATTCAAATAGCGTTCAGATCAAGTCAACCTATCGCTCTACTCATTGGCTCGAACGAGACTGGACCCCAACCAGATCTAATCAATGGAAGACACCTAGACATCGTTGTGCCACGCAACCTCCGTCGATCGAAAATTAGTATTTTATTGCGGTGCGAGGGATATCATTACCTTCGTCCCCCTACTCTGTTCCAAAAAGCATCTCGCAGATGTCATACTTGGAACTTGCCGCAATACATTAGACCATGATGAACAACTGGCGCAAATGCCCACTGGTGAGACATGCTTTCAGTGCGGAAAAACGCACTCTTGCACTTAACAAACTACTTCCGAAGAGAGACGTCTGATTGCCGATCTCTGCGATGGATGGCCGACGATAAGTCTCATTTGGCCCTTCAAATCTCTGCCACCAATCACTGATGCAGTCGTTAGCCTTGTAATCCAGTGCCTGGATGTGTTGAGAAACCTACGGAATATGAACGGAACGGGTGCCAAAAACTTGTTTAAGTAGCGTTCCCTCTCAGGCTGCGGGAATTGGTGTTTGAATAGTCAAGGAAAGTCATATTTTATATGCAGATGCACTAAATGATGACGTTTTGAAATAGCTGAATGCTGGAAGAGTAGGTTCTGATTATGAATAACCGGAGGATCATCGTGTGACCTTCCGACCTGCCTTCTAAGTATGCGAATGGTGTCAGATATACATTGAAGAAAGTCAGTGGAGCGTCAATGAATGATGAAAGTACAGTATGTGGCGTTCAGGTTAGGTTTTTGCGCGTCGGAGGCTTTGAATTTCAGCGCCAGCCGCCGACCGCTGCGGCACAGTTCCCCGGAAAGTCGGTGATGGTGTTGCTGCCTCCGGCCACCGTGTCTAAGCAGTTGGCATTTCTCCATTTCATCCACGTACCACACAGCGCGTCAGAACATCGTCGGGTACATGACTTATATGAGCCCCGCCATACGCCATGACACTGGTGCATACCTCTTTTTGAAGGGTTTCTGTATGGGACCAGAATACTATGACGACAAGTTCCAACTTCCGAGTGGCAATTTTTTGGGCAAGTGATTCTATTGTGTAGCAGTCGACACGTCTTGTCCAACATGATACACTATGGTGGACCCTATTTACTTAGGGACTGAACCAAGGAAAAATGCTCTTACCGCAGGCGTTGCTGTCGCGAGGGGTGGGACTCTGTAGTGTTTATACACTACTACTTACCAGGTATCCAGGTACCCTCAGTCTCATCAAACGGCCTGTATGTTAATGCCCACTAGGACTTCAAGGCTCGTTACCCAGTCATCTAGGAGCCCCGTGCTGTTGCGTTCGACAGGGGTCTTTAATTCGGTTTGTACGGGCGATCTCATGTTGTTTTTTTGGCAATGCGGCAGTCGACGTCTACATACTAATTCAGGCGTTTAGTATAATTAATATTGGTTTAGTACGTCATTCCGTTGTGTGAAGATTAAGTACTAACTGCCAGATCGTACATATCACCATCCATACCTGACTCGCCAGTATCCGACTGACCGACTAAGCCTACCGGTCGGGACTCAAAGCTTGAGTGTCCACAGCCGACCACGTCAATTAAATCTTAACAGAGTACAGAATCTGCATTGAGATAAAAACTAATGAATACAGAGCGTTGGAGATGATAACAAGCTTGCCATCAGTGGTGATGCAGCTACGACGATCATGATGAAACCACTCTGCCTCACCCATTTGCATGAGACCCAGCCAGCTCGAACATGGATGCCAAACACGAACAAGGGATTGTGTTTGTGTTCATCTTTCAACATCCTCCCTTACTGTAGGAGGACAACTTGAGAAGTATGTAGTAGCTTCTATGCGACGCTATGACACTTGCTCCAATGGCGTCGAAGTGTTCTGGTGTTCCGAATGTCATCGGAGGTGTCAGCACGAGCAGTGGTCGAGTGGCTATCGATTCCAGAGCTTGCCAGGTCTGAGGCCTTGAGGCGTCGACCCGCAAAAGACTTCGGGATCGATTGATCAAAACTTTCATCAAACTTCCATGCATTCAGAATGTGGTAACTTCGGAACGTAGTCAGTAGCAGTCTCAGGCAATCACGTCGACGCACACAATGTAGCTCGCCACCACCTTGAGTGACTTAGACTATCGGCGCTCCAACAGCAACCAGCCCGTTCCTCGCGAGTCGCGCGACTAAGTCGGTGGTCAGTCTCTCTCAATTCCTTTGACTGCCATACCATGCTGCCAGCTCGGTGGAGACCACGGAGGTGTCAACACGCCATCGTGGTACCTGTGGAAGACTAGAAGCCCCAAAAGCTGTTACTAGCGGCTTCGCGACGTTGCTGTAGAGTGGTCGCATCAGTCATCGTAGCCAGACTCGCCACTGGCAGGAACCATGCAGGCGCCCAGAACTTTCTCGGCATTGCAGTTCGATATCAATTTATAGACTTTGAAATGAGTAAGCCTCCTGGAGTGACATGCACTTGGTTGATAGCACAATGCCAGTGACTCTACTGCCAGGTTTGCACAATATCAGACCCTCCAAGATTAGTTCATAAATATGTCGCCCATACGCTCATTCTTATGTGGCCACGGCGGCTGGCTACAGCAGGGGTCCATAGGCCCATGCTGTGTGGATGCACAGTCTTCCAGCCCCAGACGCGCAGGGCAACTTCGCACGCGTCCAGATGCAGCGCTAACGGGTTGTCCTCTTAAACGAACCAAGAAAGACACAGCTACGATTCGAAAGTTCCCCGAATGCCCGGCTCGTGCGCCAGACAGGTGTGTAATAACTTCGTCCCTCTTCAGCCCGAATCACGCCCGCATGTGTTGTAGGACGTCCAGGTGACTTTAAATCGTACCAGCAAATATGTGCGAATATACACGATGCTCTAGTCCGCCAAAATGTCGCTCGAGGATGTCGTTGGTATGTATTGACTGGCATTCGGATGTGAGTCACTCGGAATTCCCCCAGATACGCACAATGACACGGAACATTGCTTCTAGCATACTGTCTACTAGTGAATGGTGGTTTAGAACTAAACTGCAAACAGTACGTTAGAACATCGTGAAAGAACATAAACACTTGGAAGAAAAGGGAGACAGTGGTCACCAAAGGTCAACTACAAGTCATGTCTCTGGCCTCGGCGTTTGCTCATGCTCATTCTTGACATGTTTTTTCCAGGTATCTTTGCGCGAGAAAGACTTTTCAACGGCACAAAGCTGGCAATTGTAGCGAACATGGTAATGCGTCTCGGCATGGCGAGCGAAGTTTCTCCTCTTTATTGATTTATTGCATAGTGCGACCGTCTTGTCATCATATAGACGACAAGCGATCACCGCGTCTGGTTGGCCGGAAACTTGGTGCTTTGCACCAAGATGACGAAGAAACATTGCCCTGTCAGGCGCAACATGGTGACACTGCGCGCCCGAATCTCCTAGACGCCACGAGCATAGGAATGATTGACATTCCGAGCGCGGAATGGGAAGGGTGTGAGAATCACTAGGTAGAAGTTCTGGCGGCTGGGGCAGGAAACTAGCGATAATATCTGTAGATGCCAGGTTCGTTGAGTCGTTGTTTATCCGGTTTCCTTCCAGCTCATCCGTCAGTTCTAGGATGGCCTGGTTTACATCCTGAAGATGGGTTCAGAGCTAGCTCGATCTCCTGGGAACGCACTGACTACGGTGACTTCGGGCTGAGGAATGATATCTGGAAAACTTCCTTGTACCGTTGATGACCATCTGTAGGTAACCTGAAATCAGGCTTGCGAATTGGTCTGTTTGGTGAAACTGACGAGTTATTATCAAAGCTCATCGGGTCGAACAGCTCGCTGTGTCAGACCTGTCAGAATCCGTTCCGCTGAAGAGATTAGCACCCTTACCTTCCAAAGAGCGGGATGTTGTCGTGATCGCCCGCTGGGGGCACGATGTCAACGGTTACCTCCGGGGATAAAGCAGCGCTGGGATATCCAGTGACAATTGAATCGGTATGCTGAGAAAACCATTTATCATACCCTTGCATGATCACTTCAAGAACAATGCTGCACCACAGGTTATATGCGTTCTGCCGCTGCCAAAGGCCAATTCAACAGCATGGCAGCTTCACAGAACATTCCGCGTGGGATAAAAAGCTGGGACGACCATCCGTACCATAGCAAGCACTGCTTGAGGGGTGGCACCCGGACTGCTTGCAGACGACACCTGTGTGGAACCTGACGCTCCTTGCTGTGGAAAATACGGTCAGTGCACTCAGCCGTGTGGATGGGGAGTGTTAACCAACACCATCTAGATTTCCTCAGACTTGGTGTTTGGGTGGTAGGCCGGAATATATATGCTCCTTTGTCGTCTGCTGGCGATGGTCTTCAAACATTGTGATGTTAGCGTGATCACCTTCGTTCTGGAGGTCACCGAATGACTTTCAGAATTGCTTGTTTCAGAGCTCTGATATATCCAGGCATACTCCGCAGCTGGCATTCAGGTCCTCCTGAACTGGTTTAATCACGTACGTCTTCACCATGGATGCGCCGACACCCCTATATGGGCTCATTGAATTCACCTTCATTATCCCCTACAGGCCACAACTACAAGCACCGAGTTAAGTAGAATCTCCGCTGCCCCACCCAGTGCGACATTTTCCTGTAGTCCTGTGAATATCAGACACCGACGCGTGCAGCTTCCCGACTCCTCACGTGACTCCGAAGACCAGCGGTAATACCAGTTGACGTACATGGAAAACAAATTTCTATACTTTACGACACCTTTTCTCATTACCAAGGCAAGAAGCAGTGCGGAGGCATCTTGCAGGCTGTCCCCCAGTGGGGTCACATGGGCCTCATCGAACATTTCCACCGCGGCCAAGTCCTGATCTAACCTTCTTGAACGCGACATCTTTTCTCTTATGGCGGCGCCACCCTAAATCCCGTTACTCCTTTCGGTGGCTTGTACAAAACAGCTGCCGTGGGCCATGCCCGGCCATCATAGCTATTACTAAGAAAGAGGCATATGCCCAGTCTCTTTGACCGCGCCTCATCAGAACGCTCTGAGGCCGAAGTGTGGATTGTAGTGGACAGGTATGTTTCTCTTGGACTAGGTGAACGGATGAAGTTGATCTCCGCCCACAATCAGAAATTGATTCCCTTTACATCCATCTGAGTTACGACTTCGCCGATCAGAAATTAGACCCTGTACATGGCACGGCGCTTTGCATGTCTTATCACCTGTGGCCGTTTTCTGGAAGGCGGCGGACGGCAGCGTGAGGCCAACAAGGCCAACGATGGTCAGTTCTACTGACAAATGGAATTGTTGTTGGCGTCGACGAGTGGGCTGTTCCGCTAGGCACATGCGAGCCAATTGGCTTTGCCAACGCCACTAACCGAGAATTCGCCAGCTACCCCCCAAATCGCCGCCGCGTTTGTGACCTGGCGCGAGTGAAACCCAAAGTCGCGCAAGGGAGTAGAAAATACGGAGCTTTCGACAGAAGGACCAGCCTACATACATACATAACGCTAGATATCACTTCGTAACTAAGTAAGTTAAGCAAAAAACTATATGGTGACCACGCTATTCATACACTTTGGGCTCCCTGGACCTCGGCTTGACATTGGTCATACTACCCCGTGCGCAATTAGTGCATGATTGCGCATCGAGTCCGGACGAGAAAATGTTTTATCGCACCCAGTGCAAGGAACCCTAAGGTCTGCATGGGTTCCTATGTGGCGACGAAACCCATCACGGCGGTATTCCCCGTAACAAGCCACCCCACCTGGGTTGACCCACATGCAGACCAGCCGGAGATCGGCACTTCCTCTGACGCCATGGGCGCTCCCCATGTGAAGCATCAAGTTGTTGAAACTATTGAAGGCCTGTTGGCATGGCGCAGTCCCCTCAAGCCACCTGCACGGATACGGAGCGATATTCGCTGCGGCAGCCACTCTGGGAGACAGGGTCAAAAACCAAAAGGAACAAAGGGAACGACACACTTACTCGGCGGTGGGTTCACCCGCAGGAAAGTGATTCGCAAAGTGTACAAGCATCTGTTGATGCTATGACTTGTGAGCTAGAGCCATAACAAAGGTAGACCACAAAGTCACATCTGGCCCCCAGGCGGGATTATATCCAGTGTTGTCAAATGCAGCATCCGAAGACATCTGTGGAAGGATCGGCCTATACGATATCAGTCGGGTATGAGAGGCAGGAGAGTGCATCCATACCAGGGGGGGTATGGCTCCACCTGAGGGGGGAGGTTTGTGGGTGACAATGGATCGTAGAAATCCTCCATGGGGGGAAAGAGGTATGAAAAGCAGAGTGTACATACCCATGTCTTTTAAGAGAACTTCAGCGATTCCAACTTTCCGTTGGCGGGCTGCACATGCACTTGGCAGTTTCTGCCGAAAAAAACAAACACCGCCGGCCTGCCATTCCGGACGGCCTAGTAAATCAGAAACGGTCGAGCGACTCGAGGGGGGGACCCCCAGATGTAAGGGTCTCCCGCGGTGGAGAGAATCGTTCTAGATGGTCATGCGAATCGATTGGCTGGCCTGTAGCCGAAGCAGGGACGACACTACGCCATCAGTCGGACGTAGCACTGATGGCCTCGTCAATCGCAGAGAACAGTGGGCGGGAAAATGACACATCTCAACTCGACTTATTATAACCAAGCGTCTGTCTGCCTCAGGAAATTTTCTCTCAGCTACAGGGTTTTGTGATAACAAGATTTGTTCTCAGGTAATCTAGTCGTCCAATCAGTCTGAACTTCTCTCGCTTACCTGCATTTCATCTTAAAAGATTCCCATCACGATTCAGATCAGGCAGGTCAACGCGTCGCTCTGTTCGCCTCCCTGGGATACGCACCCTCAGATCTTACCAATGAACCGAACGTGATCAGCGTTTATTTCTCCAGTGAGATGAATGCCATCACCTTGGTTACACTCCTCTGATTTATGATGCACTTCATAGTGTGCGCAATATAATATGCGCCCTCCGAGCAGCAAGCTGCATCGCAGAAGGTCGCGCGTACTCCGGCTCTCCATTTCCGCAACGAATGGCCAGTGATCATGGATTGATCTACGCCGTTGACCTGGCCGTCGGTCAGAAAACTGCACTGACATAGAAACCTCCCTCCAGGGATTGGCAGTGGAGATTATATGGCCGAGCGACGCCTTCCTTGTATTTGATCGCCGATCGGTTGTGGAAGCATCACTGAAAAGTGAATTTAGACGTCCTGAACTGTTTCTGGGCTGCAGACCGATGGGCTGCATCAACGCCGGCGATCTATACGGTTTCCAGATGGGACCGACGACTAGTCAGTGGATATGCACAAGCTGATGACACTTCAAAGCTGAAACGTTGGCGCAGCGGAACCTCCGCGTGGCGACGTGTGTGTTCCGTGACAGTCGCCCGGAGTCCGATTCGGAGGTTATTTCAGTACTACAAGTTCAATAGTGCCAACAGAGAATCGTTGTGCGGCACGGCTCGAATGGTCGAGTAAGTTGTGGCTTGCTAAAACTGGCCCAGTCATGGCACTGATATCCTCTCTGGGCTTTGTAATTCTAGTAATGTTTCTTCATTCAGTGGCACAGGCATGATCGTCGATGATAAGGTTGGATGATTGAAATCATAGTATGTACAATACATTCCACACAAGCTCTCCGTTGCCTAGCCAGTCTAGTCGTGAGTAGTCTAATACCGTGTATTCATCCTCTAATGAGAACGCTACGATATCCGACCTCCACAAGACGATGGCCCCGAATGGTGTTACTTTGAACGCATTAAATAAGTGTGGTAGGACGAACAAAGAAATGAACGCCGAAGCCGTACATGTACTTCATAGGCCCCGACACGAAAGACGAAGGGAAGTACTTACAATGCCGATAGCTATTGTACAACAAATACATGAAGAAGGGATAGCAGAAAACGCTGAAGTTTGGAAATGGTATATACCTAGGAAAATGAATCCGTTAGTAGGCATACACGACAGGAAGCGATGACGCACAGATTCCTACAATATTCACAAGAGTATACGATCATGCCCCCTTCAAAGTCTTCTCATACTGGGGCGTCAGCGACGGCATAGGACTTGCGTTTCAAGCCCAGATGAACTTCCCGAAAATGACGGGTCAGACCTTGCCTCTTGATCTGCACCCCGCATTCGCGCCAACAGCACTGTGTCACATTGTCTCTGCTCATGCCCTGGATCCCATGATGGGTGAGGTGCTGCGGGACAGATGAGCCGGTGACCATTTGACCACATATTGGCGAACCCTCAGGTTGCCACTGGCACGGCGCAGACACATCGTCCACGCGGGATGTGCGATGCTGTTGGCGCACAGATCTCAT
This sequence comes from Tubosaeta brunneosetosa, assembly GCA_038094275.1. Taxonomy (NCBI): domain Eukaryota; kingdom Fungi; phylum Basidiomycota; class Agaricomycetes; order Boletales; family Boletaceae; genus Tubosaeta; species Tubosaeta brunneosetosa. Next base: position 7,354 of record JBBPTV010000368.1, on the reverse strand, counting down.
AGCGCCAGTGAACGCTACTGTGAAATCATCGTCGGTGCCAAAGAAAGGACATCGAGGCTATCATTAAAACGTCAGATGACTCTGTTTGGTGCAAGGAGAACAACAACGCTGACGTGACTTGTCGGCCAGGGAGGAGGATGGTATGGCAGAGTCTCTTGAGGTACACCAGGCCCAATACCGTGACTAGGGACAAAATCCAGCACAGTCTCCACAGGATGAGCTGCAGTAGGGAAAGGCGCCAATAAAACATCGAAAGGGCCGACAGTCTAGAAGGAATTTTGTGATTTTGACGCTAAAAGCAAGACAGCAATTACCTGGATTGGTTCCTGATCTCCAAAGACGTCATCAAGAGGATCAAAAAGGGAGTCGTCGGATTCCATGTTCGACAATGGTTGCTTAGACGACCGAGGGATGGCGAGCAAGAGCGACGATAACTGGATAAGCCGCAATGGACACAGTGGACATCAAATTGACAGTGCACAGCGGTAATGGAATATGTGAAAGAGGCTGGGTGGTATACACCCTGTCAAATGGAGTCAGTGACAACGGGGGTGGGGGAATTATATACAGTACCTAGCGCGCATTTTTCACGGTGCCACTGTGGCAGGCAGCCGTATCAGGTCAGGGTCCAAGACACTGAATGCGGGGAGGGGGGTACGCCCATGGCGAAGGCACTCCGAAATCTCCCGAAATGACTGGCAACAGGACCACTGAGGGGGGCGGTTGAATCAAAAATGAAGTATGAGGGGGTCAGGCAAGCCAATCGGCCGACAAGTGACTCAATTGACCACGCCTACAATAAGCATACAGCTTGGTTGATGCAACGTGACTTCAGGGACTCCGACGAACCAGGCGCCACTAATCAGCTAAGTCACTACTAGAGTATCGAGCGCAAATGACGGACGTGCCAAATTAGCTCGACGCTCGTTCTCTAATTCTTAAACTCTAGAGCACGAAAAGGGTGAGTTTTGAGTTATAGTAGTACAACGTACATACAGTATATGAAGTACATCCCAAGAACGAAGGGTTGTCGGTTTCACGATGGTAACCGGGTCGCTGATCTGCTAATCCACGCCTTGGAAAATCACCTGGGTGATCCGTCGGAAACGATTCGTGGCTATGATGCTTTTTTCCTCGTAAGTTGTGCTGGTGGACAAAGAGCTGAGTCACAAATCCGCGGGAGTAAATCCGCTATACCACCCTTGCAGCCAAATCAGCAGAAGCTATGCATTCACAGGATCGACTACAGCATCCCGACATCGAGTCTAACGCGGTTAGGTCTGCGTCGTCGTTCGTTGAGAAGTTTGGAAGAGCTGCCACACGGCGCGCCGGGCCGATTTCCCCGCATTCGGCGGAAGCAGAACCACTCCAACTTCAATGAACCAAGCAATGATGGACCACATTTTGGCAGGTTCCGCCAGCCTGATTTCCCTGGAGATACGGTATCAATACAACTCGACCAAGCCTTGAGTTGGCACCAAAATTGGCCTGCCACCCGTCAGGCCATCGCAAAGTGGGTAAGCTGAGCATCCTGGCACTGATCGGTAGTGACACAGTGCTCCGTCATCGTATTACCAGTCCAACGGTGAACATACGGGCACTGTCTACGACAGGGAAATCTTCCTCGTGGTAAACACGCCCACCACACGCTACGTACGTTGCACCAGGCATCAACGTTGTACATACTTCGGAGCCGCAGTTTCATTTCACCCAGGTCATTCAAAAAGGAGTTTAGAGGGCCATTTTATTGATTTCGCAGCCCCGCTTGTGGTATGAAAAATGAAGTCGGACCCGGAGCGGTGGCACGCACGGCCGCATTTCCCTGTTGCAATCCGGTCGGGAGGTGTCGCAGTCGCGGAAATACAAGCGATCGGGGTTGCGAACTCCTGAGCCAGCTGATGGCGAGGCAATGGCCGAACAACACCATGCACCAAGGCTATCATCGCTCTTCGATCCTTGATCCTGATCCTTGGCCGCCTACCCACAGCCTATGCGGTTGCATTGACGATATCCACCGCGCAGGCGCATGGTCTAGTCCCTGACTTGGACCCTGAAATTTCGTTTCCGATTCTAATCATAGACCCAACTCATTGCAACGCCCGTAAATGAGTACGATGAGTTATCAGACGCAGTCAATAAATAATCTGTAAGCATACCAACTAAATGTGATCAACGCGGACAGCCATACACATATGATGGACACGTAGGTGAGCAATTTGTAAATTTGCAGGCATCGCAATGAACGGTGGAACGGGGACCAGTCGAGTTTACCGCTTCTACAACAGCTTTCGGACCTTTTCCGCAGACAGCACTTCGCTTTCGATGGTTATGCGGCCGGAAGCTTTTAGACGTTCAATCAGCACATCACCAAATGCAGTCATGGGCGTGAGTACGCCACCACGCCTGGCGAACGTTGGGAGATGGTCCAGCTCTAACGCGAGAGATAAGGCACATTCGGTAATAATGACTGTAAATAAACCATGAGTCAACCTGATATGCCTCGGGTAAACAGATACTTACTCGAAGATAAGAAGTAGCCTGGCTCTCCTTGGCCGCGGAACACTGTCCGTACAGCAGTCGTCTTCCCCTGAGCATTCGGCAAGGAAGTCGTGATATTTGTGATGTTGAGGCCACCCGCTTCAAGCTCTCTATAGGTTGAACGATTAGCCCAGAGGTATTTTTCCATCGGCGAACAATCATACTGGATAGTAGGGCCATCGCCCGACTGTGGTACAAGCCTTCGAGCCACCCATCGAGCCTGCAATACAGATGGTGGGCGAAAAGTTGAGGGAAACAACGATGGCGAGACGTACAAACGGGAAGTACTTCATGAGTGCCCCTACAACTACCACGAACAGCGTCACCAAGAGAGACTGGAGTCGACTTGGGAATGCAAGAAACTCCTCGTACTTGAACTGCGGCCCATAGGACAGCCCTATCGTATCCCCGCGTTCACTACCCAGCTGTGAGGAGGGAGACAAAACAAGGTTGGGGTTTCGGGTCGCAAGTTCGAACAAACCCCACGAACGCTGTACGACTTTCCGGTTCACGATTGACATCAGATACATGGCACCTTGAATGGGCGGTCTTGAAATCGGAAGCGAATAAACCGCCTTTGGTCGTGGATATTTCGCGCCTTGGACTTTTAGCGAGTTAGTGCCAGGCGCTTATTCGTGCAGGAGAGCGACGCACTTGGGCTGAGTGAATACTCCTCTCTTGTTGCATCGAACTTGTGCTTTGGCACATCCTCCAGGTAAGCGAGAATAGAGGAGAACGTCCCGCCCGATATCCCCGAACCGCGTAGCTTCCATGCTGAAGTCGACAAGTCCACGGTGGTCGACGGCCCTGCAAAGGCTTTGAGTGTCTTGTTGCCCAAGTACGCGAGGATGTCGGAAGGAACAGAGTCAAGCCCGGCGCAGGGAACAATCACCGAACCACAGCGGCTGGCGGCATAGTCGAACCTAGACGGGATGTCATCTTAGGTGTTGTGGTGGGCGGAAACTGCATGGCACTTGCTCGAGTATGATATCCCTGACCCAAGGCGTCTCGCCTGTGAGGTCGACGTAGTGTCTGCCGTACTGCACGCACGCCCTGACGACAGGTGTTCCGAAACGCCAGTATGGCCCGACGGCGTTGATGATGACCCGCGCACGTTGTACGAGTGTGTCAACGTCATTGATGTTTGTAATATCTACTACGTATGTGGGGACGTCGGCGAGGTCGCTGTGCTCGCGTACGAGAGCCTTGAGCTTTGATTCCGAGCGTGCAGCCAAACCGAACTTGAATGCCGTCCGTTGGGGATGTGTTGCCAGGTAGCGCGAAATAAGACGACCAGTGTAGCCTGCACATGATTGACATGCGTGAGACCAGTTGAACAGCCTGAGAGAGAGATCATATTACCCGTCGCACCGAGGAGAAGAATATCGATCATGGTCGTTCAACGTTGAAAGTTTCCAGCCTCCGAACTGCCACGACCTGTCAGCACGATACACGAATAGAACCTCGTGACATGTGCATGTCGTCGTTTGACAATCGTGGACAAGATATACATGGTCGAAAGAAAGAAGGAATCTATCCGTCAAACACGCTGCCATCCATCCTGACACCCATATTCTGTTTCACCTCCATTCCTAGCCGCTTCATTCGTCCAATCTATTGGTCTGGTTAAGCACCAACTTAATAACAAATCCAACAAGGTTCGTACCTCGACTCTTTCGTTCTGTACCTTGCGTAATTCCATCAATTGCTCACGAGACATGTACGAGTCTTGATCAGTAGCAGCCTTCTTGTGTCTTGTGGCGTGCGCCTTCAGATCCACCGCAGGGTCATAGGTGTCTGCTGATGGCGGAACAAACTCGCCTGACCTCAGCGAAGCCATCCGTTGTTCGTATGCCTCCATGTGGTAGTACTTTTCATGGGGCAAGGTGGCTAAAAACAATCTTCTGACGCTGCCGACACGCACAAAATAGACTCATACCTGTATTATAATCTTCTACGAACACAGCAAACTCCTTTCTCTCCTGGTCCTTGGACAGTGCCTCCGGATTGAGTTTGCGTTCCTCAAGGAGCCATGTTCTGAATTCCTGAGTTTTGTTATAAAAACTAATGATACTGTATTAACTCGGGGGGTCTATTAAGAAAACATGCTCACTCAGAGTCGGTGATAACACCATATTTTCCCCAGTGGGCGGTCGAACTCCCGTGTTTTTTCTTCTGCAGAACTGGTCAGCAGCCAGGAACCGAGACGCGTCAGAAGACGTCACTTTTCTTTCCTTCTTCTCTTTCCGCCTGCGCTCCTTTTCCTCGCGCGTGCGATGCCTCTTCTTCTTGTGTCGTTTGCGATCAGACCCTGAACCCGAGTCCGAAGAACTGGTAGAGAGTGATCGAGATCTCTTCCGTCTCTCCCCCTTGCTCCTATGGTTATGCCTGTCTCTTGAGCGAGAGCGACGTCTGGGCTCACGCGAGCGGGAGCGTGAGTGAGATCTTGGTCTCCTGGAGACAGGTCCACGGGAAGCCGATCTGGACCGCGACCTCCTCAGGCTGAGGGAGGGCGTGCGCGAATGCGAGCGATATCTTCGAGTTCGCGTCGTCTTGCTACCGTCATCGAGCTCAGAACGCCTGGAATCCTCGTGTCTGTGTGTCCGTCGGTCGCGTGGTTCGTCCCTGTCTGTGTGGTCCACCCGCGAACGGTGTTCCCGACTATGACTGTAAGACATGGAAGACCTGAAGAAGACTGCTGCGCCTCATCATAGTACATGTCATGGCTTGAAATCCTGCGTACTCACCACGACGGTGACGATAGTTGGACCACAAGGCTTTACTAAACAAGGCTTGACATATCCACATCAAGACCGACCCACAGCCGATGGCCAACATTTCAATATCCAACCATATTTGATGCGCAATGTCCGCACCGTAGCAGACGCATTGCACTGCTAGCGGTATCCCTTTCCACGAGTTGTCCGAATATTCATGAAAACGCTCGCAGCCGGCCACAAGTTTTCCTCGAAGTGGGAGCACACACGCCCATCAAATTCACCAAGCGCTAACCCACCGCCAACAGCGTCAGTGGGCGTCGAAAAACATAGGGATGGGCCAATTCGTTGGCCTCAGTTGCCTGGTTGGGTCGCTCGCCAAGCTATTTCGTACGACGCAATCCGAGGTCAATGAGGTTCAGGTCCGGTACCGCCTGCTTCTCTCTGTCAGTATGGCTTCCAGGCGATCGTGACGAAACCCCAGGCAAGTTCCATCTCGTATCAGGGCCTTTTCTTACCAAGTATTTCCGTATTCGTCACTATTTTCTCTTTGGCGTCATGGCCTTGCTTCGTCCTCGTTCGCCCAGGCATTAACTAAATCTACTCAGGTTCATGGCGTGTACATCGCCTGGCGTGCATGCCTCAAGCCTCAGCAGTTACCCCCCGAAACGCACTGCATCCAACCCAAGTTGCGCCGTGACACGCGTCCTGATAACTCTCCGCGATTGTGATTAATATGTAATATGACCTCGTGGCATGAGGGTGAGCCATCATCGCGCCGGATGTCTGCGCCTAGTATTCATGATCGATTAACTGCCGCCCTTTCCGCCAGAGCGATGAAGTCGCATACTACACCAACACGACTCCTTGTCGTCATCGCCATTCGGCGAGCAGTGCTTTCGTTAAATGAACACTACCTCATTCTCCACCGCAAAGAGTGTCAACCACCGGTATTTTAAATCTCAGTGGTCGCTTCATATTTCCCCATCAAAGGAGCATTCTAATCAGCTCTCTTCAATATGTACTCGTATGACTTGGATCCCCTCCCCAGCTTCCAGGCCTCTGGGGCAGAATGCATCCACCCCGCTCAGAGGTCAGCCTGCTGCATTCGATGAGGCAGCCGCTTGCTCATAAGCAGCATGTTTTAGCATCCCTCATGATTCTCGCGTCCACTCCTCCATCCCAGAGTCCACGTCGGAATATCTTTTTCCGACCGTTTCCCAAAAATCGTACGCGTTGCTTGGTCACGACGGCCACTCATCCCAAGCGCCTCAGCTCCTCGCGTCGAGATCCGCGCGATCGTTTCCTCATTCTGTGGGAAGCGCATCTATCAGAACACCTCCATCGCTATCTAGCGATCCTTATCTCCAGGCTAAACTGCGCCATCGCGCACCCGCTCGACCCCAAGAGTGGAGCCAAGTACCTTTCCCAACTGTTCCAACTCCAGCGTTGACGTTGGACACGGTGTCACCGTTTGATGTGGTAATTGGGAATTCCACGTCCGCTGGCCACAGCTCGAACCAATCATCCCTCTTGGTACGCAAACGTGCGTTGCCCACCTCCGGCTCAGTTCCGCAACCCAACATCGTGTCCCCCAACATGAATCAAAATATGACTCCCCTGATGGGCGGTCTTCCGGCTCCCGCGCCCGCATCACCACTAGCTGCAGTCGATCCAGCAGACGTTGAATTTGCGCAAGATCGTTACGGGGATAAACGCTGCTTCTATCAGTGCCGCTTCGATCTCTCCGGGAGTCCATGCAATAAATGGATTGTCGGCGACAGAACCCGAGTTCTCCGACACCTCCGAAACCACCACCATCTCCAGACGGGACCCGCGCTGCCCGCGGGTTGTCGTTGGGACAAGTGTACGCACTCTCGGCCGATGAAGCAGGAGAACCTTTCACGGCATGTGGTCATGCATCTAGGTGTGAAATGGAAATGTCCCCATTGTAAACGTTTATTCTCGCGTGACGATGCGGTGCATCGACACATTGAACGCATGGTTCCAGGCATGGACGTTACGGAGGCCGAGGTAGTTCCAGGCCGCGATGCACGTGGATTATATGAATCGTAATTCGAGATGGTCTGTATTGCCTG